>VKOC01015892.1:0-41649 GCA_009364415.1 Spea multiplicata
AGCGAACCCCCCCCCCCAACACTAATGCCCCCTTTAGACATGAACCCACCCAGAATCCATGCATTTACCCGGCTGCCACAGATGCCATTTTTCAGAACCGTGTAGAACAAACGACTTTATAGACAATAGCAGCCTGGCAGCCGCTCGGTACTCCTGTTAGAGTAGCCATAGCTGAGCTCGGCCTCCCAGTGCAGTTGTTTGCCGCCTGAGTGTTGTACCAACCATTATTTCTAGCCTAGCACTTAGCAGTCATCCTGCTTGAAAAATTAACCATTTGTATAACTGGTTGGGAAATGAAAAGTCTAGTGAATTACATGAAACGTGGACCCCGCAGCCATCCCACCAAGTGGTGAAGTTTGTAGCTAGGTCTTTCCCAGAAGTGGACATTTCATGTGGTTTTCGTAGAGGTTTAACCCCTTGGAGCTGAGCAGGTTTCTGGCTCCAACTTCAGCCAGTTAACGGGGAGGGGAAGACACATTGGTAATTTGACGAGTAGCCAGGGTCCAAGGTCAACACAAAGGGTCAAGGGTTTAATCCAGATTAGAGGTTAAGTCTTCGTGAGCAGACAGGAGGAACGTGACAAGGAGAGCACCTGTCTGGAATCTGGATGAATGTGATGTGGTTTAAAATGAAAAAATATTGGTGTTACTCCATGCAGCGCCGGACGGTTGCTCCTCAGGGTCCCCGTCAGTCCATTAGGTTGGGCAGAGCACTAAAACGACAAAGAGAATAGCACAAAAAATTACACACAACGCGTATCAGACCCTTCTGAGCTGAGAGGCACATCTCGATGCTCATTACCTTTTAAAATGTAGTCTGTTAATAGCATGGGAACCTTTTCACTGTCCTCCTTCATGGCGAAAAGAACTGAGGAAAAGGTTAAAGAGGGACCGGTCAGCATCGGCGCAGCTACAATCATTCATTAAAGATTCCTACAGCCCGGTCTCTGTGTCGGTGAAAGTATGTTGGAGATGGTTCAATGTTAACCTTACAGAAGCTGAGATTGGTGGCAGCGCCAGCATTATGTCATCAATTTCCTGTCCTGATCTTCTCGCCTCACCCTTATAAGCAATTTACCAAAAGGTAGAGAGAACTTAATTGAAGATAAATAATCCTGGAGATGCGGAGAACAGGACATTGAGACGGCTGCTCCCATGGGATACACATAAAAGGGTTTCTAATAAATATATGTGGCTTATTTGGCATTTATAATACATCTGCTTACTCACCATAACATTGCGTTGCCAGAATATCAGCTGCATATTTCATGGTGTTTGGTGCTCATATATAACATGAGTGGCAATAAAAGTGGAAAATGTGAAGATCATATAGGAGATCTGACAGTATTTACTGAATCCCACTCTCAGAGTAAGAGGTGTTTGAAGGGGATGACAGTTATTTATTAAAGTTTGCCGTTGCCATAGACTCGAGCCCAGGAACCGCAGTGATTTAAGACACGGAGTGCCAGGATATGATGTTTAGGAAGGTTGTTGGGTGTGCTGGTGCAGTTACACAATGTGCCACCGAGGGGCAGTCTTACTGTTTGTGAGCATCTGCAGGTCCTCGACAGAGGGTGGGCAGCCCTTCTTCTGATACGGGATCACCGTGTTCAGATACTGGAAATGAAACGGGACGCACATCCGCGTTAACACAACGTGCAAACATTCCTGATACAGTCTAAAGCCCTCACTTACTATCCCTGCTGTGACACGCGTGGCAGCTTCGTGCAGCACATGGATACATGTGATGGGTCCGGCCCCAATCCTACAGGATTTTACACTGACCCGTATTTATAGAGTGCCAGCAGGGTCCGTAGCGCATGTGAATCACTATGTACATAGAGATATATAGACAGACACACACATACACATACACACACAGCAGTGTTAAGGATGCATTTCATGTGAGCAGTAGGTCGGCGAAGCTCTTTATTCCTCTCTCTCTGTTCTTATTTTGCTAATCCTGTTTAGGAAATTCTCTTTTGGCTTCATTAATTTCCTGAGGAAGGGACGTAACAACTTGGTCTTGAAAGCTTCCAATGAAACTCTCAGCCAATAAATGGTATGACTTTAACTTTACTTTTCTCCTGTTTTTCCACGGCGAACAGGGAAAAAGGAGGCCGTCGGCCTGAAACCCTGGAAACCGTGGAAAGGTTCCGTGTGCCGAGTATTTTGGTGGAACCTGTGGAATTGATGTTATTTGGGTTACTGGACAGTCCATAGACAAAGTTATTCTCTGACCAGAGAGGGATTTATGTTTTTTTGAGTTTTTTCACACTCGGATCTGGCAGCTGTTTTTCTGTTTGATTGGAAACTCCGGCCATCCAGCCACAGTATCCGTACACATTTATGTTTTAGATCCTGTATGGTTGCATTAGATAAAAGAATACAAAATTAGAATTTATTTAAAATATAAATAATGCAATAAGCATAAAATGCAATTAAAAATTGATGTCCACAAAAAGTCTTCAACGCAGGTATGTATATTCTGATTGCAGATGACCGAACGCGTTTCGCCTGGCGGCATCTTCAGAGGTATATGGAGAACATATAAGTGATTACCTACCCATCACATGAAAACAGAAAAGAAAGAGAGAAGAAGAAAGTTGGTAGACATAACGCCTAAATTGTGTGGCATTTATACCACGTGATTGGATATTATCTTAATATGCGTGTTTGTATATTTTATTATAATTATAATCGGCTGAATATAATTTCTTATAATTAACTGTTTGAATAATATCCCTTTTTCAATATTTACAATGTTTATAAGCAACCCATTTTACTCATTTATTGGTCCCAGATGCCGGTCCGGAGCTTTCGCTCGCTGATGAAAGATATTACACATTAGCGAGTGAAAGCTCTGGACCGGACGTATTAAAAGATGAACAGATATAATTAAACACACACACTTATCCATAGAATCAACTAATCACCATATATTCACCCGATCATAATTATAATAAAATATACAAAAATGCATATTTAGATAATATCCAATCACGTGGTATAAATGCCACACAATTTAGGCGTTACGTCTACCAGCTTTCTTTCTTCTTCTCTCTTTCTTTTCTGTTTTCATGTGATGGGTAGGTAATCACTTATATGTTCTCCATATACCTCTGAAGATGCCGCCAGGCGAAATGCGTTCGGTCATCTGCAATCAGTTGAAGACTTTTAATTCTATTTGTATTTTATGCTTATTGTATTATTTATATGTTAAATAAATTGTAATTTTGTATTTAAACAGTATAAAAGTCCTATCTACCACTGTATCTTCTCTTTGGGACCATTTTGGAACTGCTCCAATAAGGTGTTCTAGCAGCCTATCGATTAAAAACTATACTTCTTATATAGAATTCCTTTCCCTTTCTCCCATTTTTTTCTTTCTCTACCTACTATGTTGACCCCTGGCACTGCTCTATCCATGTTTCCTTATATACAGCGGCATCGCTGTCCTTACGGCCGAGTATCGTATTATGATATCATATTCTGAGGCCCCACTTTTAAGGAAAGTGTGACAGAATAAAACAGCCTTCCATAATGTTAATGACCTGTTTGGGGAGATCAGTGATCTCCTTTTTAACCGGCCCATTGAGTAGAGATGTTAGAGGGAGCCTAAGGCTGGAGAGAAGCTGCCGTCCCCCTAGTCGGTATCGGTTAGAATAGCCACCTGGCTATATACACACACACACATTTATATATTATATACCCTGATACATATACACTTAGATTCTATATAATGTGTGCCGTGGAATTATTAGTCGGTAAACCTGCTTTCCCGGACGTCCCGTTCTCACCTGCTTGTCGTTTCCCGAATTCCCAAAGGTCTGTCGGATGCCGGTCTGCAGGATGTTAGAGATTCCCTCCATGCTGAAACGCTGCAAGAGCAGGAACAAAATCAGCCATTTTTATCTAAAGTTTATGTTCATGAACAATTATTATTATAATTTTTACCAAATCTCTGTTAATTCATGAATTATTATTATTCATAAAGAATGTCCCATTGATATACACTCTGTACCCTGCACCAGTGGCTCTATAACCCTCCCACCCAGAGGGGCCGGCGGCTTTATAACCCAACCACCCAGAGGGGCCGGTGGCTCTATAACCCTCGAACCCAGAGGGGCCGGTGGCTCTATAACCCTCGAACCCAGAGAGGCCGGTGGCCCTTTACCGCGTTCGCCTGCTCTGGAGCACAGGTGAGGCGGAGGGCTCCGTATATGATAATGGGAATGCTAAAACGCTTCTACATATAGTTACGGGGAACTCATATCTCCCCAGGGAATGTGCCGGAAATTCCCAGCACGGACACGCTCGGTGCCGCATTACCTTCATTGGCATCTGGCCCGTTCTCTCCGTGCGGTTGCTTTGCAGGCTCAGCCCTCTCTCTTTTCTTCTTTTCTTCTGCAGTTCCCTCTGCTCTTTCTGCTTGTTCTGGACCTCGATCAGGGCAGTAATAAAGGAATTCTTCACCTCCTTCTCAAACTCCAGCTCATCTCTCCGGGCCAAGTGCTGCACCAGTTCCTCGGAGTAATCACATATGGTGCGTTCCACCCTTTCCAGTAACTCTGACAGCTCCATACTGGTCATGCGCTGCAGCCCTGCTGGACAAACCACAAACCCACTCAATATTGCCGGTAAAGAGAAGCAAACGTTACAGATCATCTTGGAAATAAAGTGGAAAACACCACTTTAATTGTAATCACTTAAGTAGGTAGATTTTGGTCAAAATCATCCAAACTGATTCTTACGAACGCCTCTGGTGTTTTTTGCTGTTACTGGATCTATAAATAATGTTCTGTCTGACCGACAGAACTCTTTCACAGAATTCTGGGGTCCCGGGCTAATGCGGCGCTCACTCACCTTCAATGGACCAGTTGTTGTTAAAGGTCTGGCTCAGAGCCTCCATCTCCTGCAGGAGGACAGAGTCGGAACGGACGGATAAATCTCCAGCATCATCATCATCATCATCTTCCTCAAGCTCATCCTCCGGATCCGGGGAGTTCTGCATCATCTCCTCTATCTCCTCGATAACCTGGAATACAGACAGCTGAGCGAGCAGCTCCTGGGGGACATTTTGGTGAAAGGGGTTGGGGTGTCAGAGATGATGTCATAAAGTAGGTAGGATACAGACAGCGAGGGGTTCTCTAGAGAGCTGTGACCGGCGGCAGCGCCCCACCTGATCTGCAGTAATCAGCGGGTCCTCTTTAATCCCAGAATCCTTTTCTCCCTTCTCGTTCAGCTCTTCCTCCTCTTTTTCATGAAACTGGAAAGGAAGCGACTGACAGTTTATAAGGGGTACACTTTATAGCAGCCGCTCCACGCTGTGGACAGCTCCGAGCGTGGCCCTACAGATAGCGTGCAGCTCCCCACGTGTACACCGTGTGGCCCTACCCATAGCGGTTGCTCCGTGCGCATCTACACTCCGGTCCCATCGATTCAGACAGATCTCACATTACACGGGTGAGCGAGAAAACGGGTGCACGAGACAAGGAAATGGATGAGTGGAGAGCAGGTAATGGGCGAGTGCTGGGTACATTGTGACTGCAGGTAACGGGCGAGTGGAGGGTACATTGTGACTGCAGGTAACGGGCGAATGGAGGATACATTGTGACTGCAGGTAACGGGCGAGTGAGGGTAACATTGTTGACTGCAGGTAACGGGCGAGTGGAGGATCATTGTGACTGCAGGTAACGGGCGAGTGGATGGATTCACTGTGACTGCAGTAACGGGCGAGTGAGGATACACTGTGACTGCAGGTAACGGCGAGTGGAGATACATTGTGACTGCAGGTAACGGGCGAGTGAGGATACACTGTGACTGCAGGTAATTTTGGGGGCGGGAAAATTTGGGGGAAAAGGGGACTATCACGTGTGACTGCAGGTACGGGCTGAGTGGAGGATTCACTGTGAACTGCAGGTTACGGGCGATGTGGAGGATCCATTGTGATTGCAGGTAAGCGGGCGAGTGGAGGATACGTTGTAAAACTTGCAGTAACGGCGCTGAGTGGAGGATACATTGTGACTGCATGGTACGGGCGAGTGGAGGATACATGTGGACTAGCAGGTAAGCGGGGAGTGGAGGATACACTGTGACTGCAAGGTAATGGCGAGTGGAGGATACGATTGTGCTGCCCCCGGTAACGGGCGAGTGATGGATACACTGTGACTCGCAGGTAACTGGGCGATGGAGGAATAACTACTGTGACTGCAAGGTAACGGCGATGGAGGATACCTTGTGACTGGCAGGTAACGGGGCGAGTGGAGGAACATGTGTGACTGCAGGTAACGGGAGTGGAGGGATACACTGTGACTGCCTGCAGGTAATGGGGCGAATGGAGGAATACATTGTGACTGCAGGTACGGGCGAGTGGAGATACCCGTGACCTGCAGGTAAAGGGCGAGTGAGGATACACTGTGACTGCAGGTAACGGGCGAGTGGAAGGATACATTGTGATTGCGAGGTACCGGAGCGAGGTGGAGGACTACATGTGACTGCAGTAACGGGCGAGTGGAGGATACACTGTGACTCGGCAGGTAACGGGTGAGTGGACGGATACACTGTGATGCAGTAACGGGTGAGTGGAGGGATACACTGTGACTGCAGGTAACGGCGACGCGGAGATACGTAGTGAACTGCAGGTAAGGGCGTAGCGGAGGATAACTGTGACTGCAGGGTACGGGCGAGTGGAGGATACATTGTGAACTGCAGGTAACAGGGCGAGTCGGAGGATACACTGTGACTGCAGGTACGCGGCGAGTGGAGGCATACATTGTTGACTGCAGGTAACTGGGCCGAGTGGAGATACATTGTGACTGCAGTAATCGGCGAGTGGAGGAATAACATTGTGACTGCAAGGTAAACCGGGCGAGTGGAGGAATACACTGTGACTGCAGGTAACTGGGCGAAGTGGAGATACACTGTGAACTGCAGGTAACGGGCGAGTGGAGGATACACTGTGACTGCAGCTCTCCATCGCTTTCCCGCGGCCCCTGGCACTCGCCTTCCAGTAAAGGTTTTGCTTCCACGAATCTGTTTGCAAGGTCAGCAATAACAGAGCAAACATCCTGCTTTCAGAGGAGCGAATACTCAGTAGCTCATTAAACCCATTAGAACCAGTAAGAAAAGCATTAAAAGTCTCCCTCCCATTCAGGGGTTTTACACAAAATCAATGTGTTTAACCCTTTCAGCTCTGAACGCGCGCCGCTGACCTCAGAGCACGACCAGAGAGTGATGTCAGACTTTGGGTGATGAAACCTGCGCAGGCTGGCGTGATAAATACCTCGGAATCCGACTCGTTTCCGTTCAGAGACTCCAGGCTCGGCTCTCTCCATTTCTCGCCCGTTAACGGGATGTAATTGTCGGTGAGAGCATCCCAGACCCTGAAATGAAAGAGACATCTAGAGGGCCCCGCAGAAAATACAGAGGCAGGGGTCTTATCCGAGTGCGCTATACAGAGGCTGGGGTCTTATCCGAGGGCACTATACAGAGTTAGGGGTCTTATCCGAGGGCACTATACAGAGGCAGGGGGCTTATCTGAGGGACATATACAGAGGCAGGGGTCTTATCCGAGGGCGCTATACAGAGGCAGGGGTCCTATCCAAGTGCGCTATACAGAGGCTGGGGTCTTATCCGAGTGCTCTATACAGAGGCAGGGGTCTTATCCGAGTGCACTATACAGAGGCAGGGGTCTTATCCGAGTACGCTATACAGAGGCAGGGGTCTTATCCGAGGGCGCTATACAGAGACATATACTCTTCATCTCTGAGCCGTTCCTCCTCCTCTTGGATCTGCAGCTGGTTCCTCACGGGCGCCAGGTTCTCGGTTTTCGTGTTATAATTCCGAAAGCAAACATTCAGCTTTTCATCAAACTCGTTAACGAGATCCTCCATGGACTTAAAGCTGATGATCTCCGAGCTGAAGTTTTCCAGCTCCGAGAGGGAGGCGTCTTCCGCGTGTCGTGATGACATCATATAGAGACCTCGGGATTTGTCTTCTCGATCCTCAGAGTAAGAACGAACGTCCTCAAACTCCTCGTCCAGGCAAACCAGGGGGGCCTCCATCGCGGAGCTCTGCAGGGGAGGAGCCAGAACCTGGAGCTGTCGGAGCTTCTGCTGGGAGACAAAGAAAAGAAACTACATCTTGCAGCCGACGACCAACAAACAGGAGAGGCCAAAGTAACCAGAATGTGACCCCCCCCAAGGGGTATAACCTACAGCCTGCATCTTTACACAAAAATCACCCTTTACAGTCGGTTTCATAAAAGTCAGGTTCAAGTCAAAGTAAAAAAGTCTAACTAGTCTCCAGAAGGCTTTCAGCCCATACGAGTGACCAGGGGGCAGATTCTAGGCTCCAGCTGGGCCAATGAAATCATGTTGCCAGCCAAGATCTCTGCTGTTCTGCCCCCAGTTCATCCCCATCATGGAAGTGTGGGGTAACTAGCCTCTACAGGAAGTGCATGCTACAGACCCCCAATAATGAGAACCCCCAGCCTCCAAATCCATTCCATCTCCGGCCTCCCCACTACAGATTTTCCTCCTTCTGATTAGAGACCTAATTTCCATTCCGGGGATATTCGTACCATAAACCCCTGGCTCCTGTGTGTGGCCCCTGGCTGCCGGGCTCTATGAGCTCCCTGGCGTAGCTGTTACAGGAAACCATGTTGCACTCGGCTTGTGAGAACTCCTCGTCGGTGAATCTACCTGTCTGTTCCTGTCCCGCTGACACCGGATCCCTCTCCCCGTGACGCCTTCCAGGGATTAATCAATGACCTCATAGCATGGAGGCCGCCCAGCAGCAAAAACATCACAAGCGACGTCCATGGCACAAAATGGCGGATTTATGGGGAATCTGAAATGCCTGACCATGTACCTCGTGTGGATCAGCCACCCCTGCGCAGCGCTCGAGGATCACTCAGCTCTGTGCATGGGGTTCATTCACCTCTGCGTACGGTGCGCGGGGATCACTTACCTCTGCGTACGGCGCGGGGATCACTCACCTCTGTGTACGGCTCGCTGGGATCACACACCTCTGGGTACGGCGCGTGGGGAATCACTCGGGGGTCACTCACCTCTGCGTACAGCGCATGGGGATCACTCGGGGATCACTCACCTCTGTGTACAGCTCGTGGGGATCACTCGGGGATCACTCACCTCTGTGTACGGTTGCGGGGATGCGGCTCGCGATTCACTCCCTCTTGTGTACGGCTCGCAGGGATCACTCACCTCTTGTGTACGGCTCGCGGGGACACCTCACCCTCTTGTACGGCTCGCGGGGATCACTCACCTCTGTGTACGGCTCGCGGGGATCACTCACCTCTGTGTACGGCTCGCGGGGATCAACTCACCTCTTGTACGGCTCGCGGGGGATCACTCACCTGCTGTGTACGGCTCGCGGGGATCACTCACCTCTGTGTACGGCTCGCGGGGGATCACTCACCTCTGTACGGCTCGCGGGGTCACCTCATCCTCTGTTGTACGGCTCGCGGGGGATCACTCACCTCTGTGTACGGCTCGCATCACTCACCTCTGTGTACGGCTCGCGGGGGATCACTCACCTCTGTGTAGGCTCGTCTCACACTCTGTGTACGGATCACTCACCTCTGTGTACGGCTCGCAGGGATCACTCACCTCTGTGTACGGCTCACGGGGATCACTCACCTCTGCACGGATGGCTCACGGGGATCACTCACCTCTGCACGGATGGCTCACAAGTTGCCACACAAGCAAATCCATTAGCCCTGATATCTTGCTAAAAACCCTGACTGCTCAGCAGCCACCACTCGCTGAGTGTGACCCGGGGGCTACCGCTTCATATTAGCCAGACGATGAGCCATCGAAAGGATCAGAGCATCCTCCATTGGGCCTCTGCGGAGGCCACCAAAGCCCTGCAGACTCTCAAGACTCACAGACGGCAGGAATATTCACCTGCGCAGCGGAGGAGGCGGTGGGCTCTGAGGCCGGCGGTGGGCGCTGGGCTGGGGTGGGCTCCGTCTGGGGGTCTCTCATTCCACAGAGCTGTCAGGAGATGCTGGAGACAAACTGCATCCCTCCCTCCAGACACCCAATGCAGGCAGATCTGGAGCCTGGGATCACAAGCCCCGCCCCAACTCCTCATGAATATTCATCGCCGCCAGGACTGTGTTGACAAGGACATAATCCCGCCCATGTTGTGTGACTGACAGCAGCAATGTCAAATCAGCATGAAGAATCAATGTGGGAGCAGTAGGGGCGGTTCTCTGCCTATTGTGCTGAGAGCAGAAAGAAGAGCAGCATCCCCAGGGGCCCCAGAAATACAGGGTATTAACCCATCAGAGCCCGGGCCATGACCATACGGCGTATTAACCCATCAGAGCCCGGGCAATAAACATGCAGGGTATTAACCCATCGGAGCCCGGGTCATGACCATACGGCATATTTACCCATCAGAGCCTGGGCAATAAACATAAGGGTATTAACCCATCGGAGCACGGGCCATGGCCATACAGCGTATTAACTCATCAGAGCCCGGGACATAAACATACAGGGTATTAACCCATCGGAGCCCGGACCATGACCATACAGCGTATTAACCCATCAGAGCCTGGGCCATAACCATACAGCGTATTTAGCCATCACAGCCTGGGCCATGACCATACAGCGTATTAACCCATCAAAGCCTGGGCAATATACATTCATGGTATTAACTCATTAGAGCCAGGGCAATACACATACACACTGTCAGGCACAGAATATACTGGGTGTTCACCCCATGAACCCTGTCAGATTCAGGGGATCAATTAAGATGTACTCTGGGTCCATGAGTAAGCACCAATGAGTGTAGGATTAGGCTGCTCTCACAGTTGGACGGAGTTAATTGATTCCCTGAGTGCTCTTTTGGGGCAGAGGACGTGTTTCCTCCAAGCCTCGTGACAAGGTGTGCATTGATACAGGAGGGCTGGAAGGCTTCATCCCCGGGGCAAAAGCAGCCCAAAACAGACAGCTAGATGCTCGTCTACAGAAAACAAGGTAAAGGAACTAGCTGTGGTCTACAGATCCCACTGGCTATATGTAGATCTGCAAGAAAATGCCCATAATTTAGTTGGCAATTGCCCCCCTGCCCCCTTACCAGCCCCCCCGGGTGGAACTCTGGGTTGGCAAACCCCCCCCCCCCCAAAGAGTCTCAGGAGCACAATTAGCTGCTTCCCATCTTGCCTAAAATTAGCAGAAGGTTGCTAACAACTTTGATAACATCGTGGCCGGCCCTGGGCCAAGAATAAACCTGCTTGGGCCGGCTATAATCCTGCGCCACGTGCACTGAAGCTGGCGTGAGAGCAGGCGAGGCCATCAGCGCTTTCTTTCTGCTTCCCGGCTGCATTTTTCTAGGACTCCATTTGCATGCTAGACGTGTTCTCAAAGAATAGACCTGGGGCTCCGTAACCATGGAAACCCAAATCCCCAAAGGTGCTCACGCCATAGCCGTGACCGAGCCTCAGTCTTGCAGCTACTGTTGGGGGGTCTCGCTCCTCTCAGACCCTCCAAGCCAAGACGTCTTCTTCGGACACAAAATTAATTTCTGCCATTAAACCAACGACGCGCCCGAAACATCACAACTCACAATTTACACATTTCTATTCGTTAAAGATGCAAACGTGGCCCAAAGCGAGAGGATTCATATAAAAAGTAATGTTACAACCCCCCCCCCCCGTTACTGAAAGGAAGAAACACCGTATTTGGTAAAAAAAAAAAAGTTTTCTGGGGTAAGTTTTCATTTTTAGGGGGGTCGGAACTACAATCCCTCATTCAAAGTCAGCTGCCCCTCTTGCCCACCCCGGTACCCAGAGGGGCCGTGAATAATATTAGAAAGACTGGAACATGGCGCCCGCTACGGACTGACAGTCGCTGCTGCGCTCTGTATGGAAATGTCTCAGGCGATTCACGGACTGTCACGGAATGCGAGGACAGAGCGGTCTCTTTACAAAGCAAACAATAGTGCAGTGTCTGGTCGCCGACGGCAGCAACGGCCGACAACGGGAACCACGTGTCTCCAAATAAGCAAAAATCCAGAAATATTAGGGGATCTATTATTATACAATTATATAACGATCCATGTGCCTGGACACCACCATCAGGGGGGGCAGATATTCAGCGGGGTCCTGTAACACAAGGCTATGTGGCCCCTCCGTGGTTCCATGGCTGATCGCACTGCATGTAAAAGGCAGCCGTGTGGTCAGTGTGTGAGTGAGAGCGAGTGAGAGAATGTGAGTGTGGAAACTCAGATTAGATTAGTACTTGGTGAAACGTGCCAACTGCCCTGACCTCGCTCATAACAGGATCCTTCTTGACTTTTTTTTTGCCTTGTTGCTGAAGGACCTACTGTTATTTATTGAGGTGTATGGCACCAACGTATTCTGCAGCGCAGTACAATGGGACTTCTACAGAATATAAAGAATGTCGGCAGGTTTGTGGCAGTTTTTTGGTGACACATCGGATCGCTGGCATCGACGGACTTTCGAGTTAGAATTCTTTAAACCTGGGGGGGGGACAGCTTTAGTAGAAGCTGCAGCAGAACACTTCCTCTCCATCCCGATGCTGTTCAGCCAGTAAGTGCTCCCTTTAACATGGGGGTCTCGTAAGACCCACCCCTGGCGGTAAGTTTATCACGTGTCAAGAGGCATGTTCGGTCAAATACACCTTTGCGTCTCCTGTGGGGTGGGGGAGGGGCGCCTGCTGAATCCCCCCAAACATTTGCAGAGGGGAGCGCACGGGGGGCATTTTTTAATCAGGGAGGGGTATTTTGGGCTCGGGTTCCACTGCTTTGGCTTTTTTCAGTTCTCATTACCTTTACTATCTGCTATCCTGTATATTGCATCCCACAGCCTCCCGGCCACGACCGGGTGCAGACCCTCATTCCCAGCCCGGAAATGGTAAGCGCCGCAGTGTCGGCAATGAATAGGTTAATAGCGCGCCGGGGGTATTCCGGGACGTATAATAATGGCCGATGGGCGTTAAATAATCACGCAACGAGGGGTCACGACACCCAAGGCAGCAAGATAACCGGCCTTTCAGAGCACGCTCTGTGGGGGCTGTATCAGACCCCTCTTGTTGCTAAGCTAATGCTGTTTCCATGGTTACCAGGAGCTCATATTCCTGCGGTGGTGCGTTAAATATAGAATTACTCTGAGATAAGGTGTATGAGCTGCTCCCCCAAGCAAAGCCTTACCTGCCGCCATATTAATACTAAACAATACCTCGGATTTATTACTAAACAATAATATCCGCCACAAGGGTCTTTCAATCGTTTTGGGGTATTAATATGGAGCATAACAAGGTGATTGACAGGTTCCTCCCTTGCGTTCGCAGGCCCATTAATGTGGAGCATAACGAAGTGATTGACAGGTTGCTCCCTCGCGTTCGCAGGCCCATTAATGTGGAGCATATCGAGGTGATTGACAGGTTCCTCCCTCGCGTTCGCAGGCCCATTAATGTGGAGCATAACGAAGTGATTGACAGGTTCCTCCCTCGCGTTCGCAGGCCCATTAATGTGGAGCATAACGAGGTGATTGACAGGTTTGCAGGCCCATCCGCTTTACAGTTATTTGTATAAAACATCGTAAATCGGATTTTATATTTAGAAAATTACAAATGACCCATCCCTGGGGACCCTGTTGTCATAGGAGCCGCAACTAGAGGCGTGGCTGGGGGTGGAGCAATATTAAGATATTTTATGTGACTTTGAACCCTACGGATCTCTACAGTTTAATTTATAAAGCCGTTTCCTGCTGTTTCTATACACATTATCAGGGCTTTTAGGGCAACAGAACCTAGCGATACTCTCATACCCAGAAAACACTCTGACTCCTAGAAAAGAGGGGCATCAGGGGGGAGGAGAGAGGGGCATCAGGAGTTTGGGGCCCAAAGAGGCACTGGCCAGACTGAACAAAGACACTCAGGAGGTATACAAACACTCTACATTCATATCTATGCATGAGACCTCACCTGGTGGCTTCTCCCTCCAAGTCTAATCCAGTGACACAGCGCCTTATTAATTTAGACATACCTGCGAACTGTCTGGACACTTACCTGCATCTCCAGGATCAGCTTCTTCTGTCAGGGCAGAGGAGTGACATTGGGTTACGCCCATTTCCTACCCACTTCCCTCCCACTCTCCACCCACTAAAGCTGTCTGGAGCTATCTCCGCCCCTTCAGAAAGCCACTCCCAGAAGAGCTCTGGGTATTCTAGTAAGTTTTCAGTTATGCTTATGGGGGGGGGGGTGATGACCCCTGGTTTCAGATGATGTCTCCTTTCCAGTCATGTCCCCCAGTTTGAGGTAACGTCTCTTGGATTGGGGTTATGTCTCTAGATTGTAAGATCCTCTGAGCAGGGCCCTCCTCATCTGTTGTCATGTTACAGGTATATACTACTTGTTATGTCCTGTCCACCCATTGTAGGGCCGTACGGAATTTGATGGCGCTATATAAAACAATAAATTATAATAGTTTGCAGTCATGTGCCCCGGTTTGGGCTGATGTTTCGTTTGGGGTAATGCCCACCAGTTTGGGGTGACCTCTCGTCCACTGTGAGGTGATTTCCACAATTGGGGGGATTAATCCATATAAAGACGCATAATACGAGTTAAATAAAAGCAGGAAGACTCAGCTGGTTTCCATGGTGACAGCTTTGCATTTAGCACCATGGTGACAGCTTTGCATTTAGCACCATGGTGACAGCTTTGCATTTTGGGGTTACCTGTGAATGTAGGTTTATCCCCGTTAGCCGTGTCTCCCACGTCACCGTACCGGTGAAACGCTGCCCCCGCAGGATGCTAAAGGTATAGCGGAGTAACTCCCTGACCCTGCAGGCGGCAGCACTGTACCCGTACCGGGCGGTGGATGTGACATGTATGCATCCTGTAAACATAGCGGGTGGGATGGCGCTTCGCAAGACCCTCGCGTTCTCTCCATTATTATGCAATATGCTCCTGGTTTCGGAGTCCATATCCCATCGTGCCAAACGCCATTTCCCGGCACGCCCCGCGTTCGAACTCCATTTCCCGGCACGCCCCGCGTTCGAACTCCATTTCCCGGCACGCCCCGCGTTCGAACTCCATTTCCCGGCATACTCAGTTCTGACATGCGTATTGGGTCTTGGCCGCCTGTAAACTGAAGGAAATACCGAAACTCGGGGCCCGGGGACGGGTAACGCTGGCGCGGGGTATGTTTGTGGGTTAGTGCAGCTTATTGCCGGTGGGATTGAAATTATCTGGCGAGTTCACCCGGTACCGGTCCCTGCGTCGGTTTAGCCGCTGGTTATGAAGTCCATATTGCCTAATGTGGCAGATCAGTCGTTGCTGACAAAAGGAGTGTGAGAATTATGGCCCCTTGGTTCTGGTTAAGGAGCCCTGGGAAAGAAGCCGGCTACCGCTGAGGTCTTGTGGTCCCGTGATGTGCGCCGGGAAATAATTCATATTAATGGCTTTCCTGTTTATGAACAAAAAAATCTGCTCCCGTGCTCCTAAATCATGAGACCCGCCATTAAAAACTAGATGCTGACTCCCTCTGCCGCCATGGAGCATGGACCAGAACCGGCCCCGGCGGACAGCTGGATTTTTGTTATATTGTGGTTTGGTTTTTGACGGTTCTGTCTGGTGGGTAGAGTCGGGGTGTATTCTGTTTGGGGCGCTCTCTTGGTGTCTAATGGGTACATCTGTTTGTCTCTCCCAGACTCGGCTGTGCTCCAGGCTGCTCCATGATGGTAAATGTTGGACCGTTTCACCGCCTCTCCCTGCGCAGCTGATACTCCGGACGGCATAAGACTAGAAAATGGCTGACAGTTTGAAAAGTTTCCTTCAGGATCTGGCTCGTGTACGTGTGGGATGAGAAACTCACGGGGCTTCCTCCTCACCGATCCGTCCTTTTCCTCTCCTGCTCCAGTTAAAAGAACGCCGGAAATGGGCGACTAGACAGCCGGATGGTTCTTATCTGCCGTCAAAATCTATGTTTCTATGAAATCCCGAGCCCCCACCGTCCTCTAGTCCGCCCTGTGACTGGCCGAGCCCCCCCACCGTCCTCTAGTCCGCCAGACGTTGACAGCTGTGCTCCTTTGCTTTAATACAGGGCATTAAGGACTCAGTTTGGGGGATCTGCACTATATCGAAGCTGGATGCCCGAATCCAGCAGAAGAGAGAGGAGCAGAGAAGGAGACGAGCCAGCAGCGCCCTCGCGCAAAGAAGAGCTCTGAGTGAGGAAAAGAAGCCGGAGAAGTGAGTGTCACTAGACGAGTGTGGTCTAAACCATAAAAAACGGCCCTCTCTCAATACCTAGATGCTTGTACAGTCAGTGTTGGGTTAAGTGCCTCAGGTGCCCGCTTTGTCCAAAGGGTGTCAGTTTTGCTAAGACAAGAATTTGGAACGGTTGGCCTGGTTGTTCTTGGCCGGTGTTACACAGGCGGTGGGAATCTTGTACGAGTCGTAGTTCCTCAGTGAATGGTGGACGTACCGGCACCACTATGGTCCCTGCCATTCAGAGCTGTGGGTGCAGCCATCTGTAATCTGATGCTGGAGATACCAGAACTGCCCTGCGATGAGGTGTTGGGGCAGGTTAGAAGAGGAGAAATCCCTAAATCTGGAGTGTTGAGGAGCGTGACAGGGAATGTTTTTTTGGTTAGCTCTCCATTGATCGTAGTTCAAGTCACACACTGGAGCTGCTGCTGTTCTGACGTGATTTTTTTTTTCCCTTTCTCAGTGAACCTCGTATTGTGACCAGAATCTTTCATTGCTGCGCATGGAATGGAGGTGTCTTCTGGGTATGTTAATAATCTTTATCAAAGTGTGGGTTTAAAGGGCATCATAAGATTCAGATGTTAAAGGAAGACCAGTGAAGAATGCGTATTAATGTACTGTAAGTAAGAGTCGGTTAAAAATACAGAAAAAGAATAAAGTAAAAAACTCTTGCACGATTGGCTGTTGAAAGTCCTGTACCCTTCTGCTGCCTCGGTGTCTCACGACAATCGGTAATGGAGGCTCAGAAGTGTCTGGGTTTTTCCATTATGCTTGCATGATGTATGTAGAAGTTGTGGTTAAAAAAGCTAGCAGGGGCAGTCCTGAATATAATGTGGCGGATGCTGAATCCTTTGTATGTTCCTTCTCTTTAGCTGAGTCTCTTCCTGTTTTACCGAATGATCATCCCTCTGCTCCAGACCTTTACCGCGTGGATAATTGGTAAGTTAGCACAGATTTGGTTAATGTAGGTGACTTTTTTCCTCTGTGACTCTGACATTAGAGGCGGTTGATAACCGCTTGTAGAAAATTGTCACCCTTCTCTGAATTCTCCTGACTCCACCTTGTGAGGCTGCAAGAGCCAATCAGCCCCTCCAAATGGGGGAGCAATGATCCCATAGAAAGGGGCTATAGATTTTGTGGGGTCCTCGCGTCATCGTGTTTCATTGTATTTTGTGTTTACACTGGAAATCGTGGAGGCGAGTGAGAAACCTTTCTTGGTGTGTGTCGTATAATTATCTAAAACTGGCCGCCTTGCAGAGCGGGTGGGATTCTTTCCTTTAGATGCCCGCTTTTCTAATATGTCTTCGTTAGGTGACCCATCGTTACACGGAGACGTCTGGTCCTGGCTGGAGTTCATCCTGATGTCGGTGTTCAGCGCCCTGTGGGTCCTTCCCTTATTTGTGCTTAGTAAGGTGGTCAATGCGATCTGGTTCCAGGTACAGTACTTATTTATTTATCCTGCTGTCAGCCTGGCCTTCAGGAACTTGGATTATTCCCCTTAGGTTTTGCCGGTAATTTCACCTGAAGGGGCCGGACATTAAGATGTTTTCCTGCATTTTGGGCCAATACATAAAAATCTTGTGGGATCTGATCTATGTGGTAATTTTAAACTGCAATAAAGGTGCAGCCCTTTTAATTCTTCTTCTTTAAGGATATCGCAGATTTAGCCTTTGAGTTTTCCGGACGGAAGTCCCAGCCGTTTCCCAGCGTCAGTAAGATCATTGCTGATATGCTGTTTAACCTCCTGCTGCAGGCGCTCTTCCTGATCCAGGTACGGGGCGTGCGGCTGGCGGTAGCACGTGTGTGTGTGTGTGTGTGTGTGTGTATATGTATGTATGTATATATATATATATATATATGGCTGCACTCGCTTACGGTCTTTTTCCGTTGTAGGGGATGTTTGTCAGCCTCTTCCCCATTGATATCATTGGGCAGTTTGTCAGTCTGCTCCACATGTCCCTCCTCTACTCGCTCTACTGCTTTGAGTATCGATGGTTCAACAAAGGTAATTAGCTGTTCGTCTCCCCAAACATTATACAGGAACAGCCAAGCTCCTCTTCATCATGTATGGTGAACCATAACTCTGCTTCATGATCTCGGGCTCGTTAATAAACCCACAGTCTCTCCACCCTACGGCCTCTCTTAGCATTTTGTGAACTGCTGGATTCTCTTCCAGGAATTGAAATGCACCAACGGTTGTCGAACATCGAAAGGAACTGGCCGTATTACTTTGGGTTTGGATTGCCCCTGGCTTCCCTGACCGCTTTGCAGTCCTCTTACATCATCAGGTAGTAAAGTGCTGCTGCGTGTGATGTGTGAATTCTGGCCAGTTAGCCAGAAGGCAATTCTTTTTTGTAGTGAGGTTTTCTAAAAGAAGTGAGCTTTTAACCCAATGGCCCCTACTGTATGTGCGAGGGCCGCGTCTCGCACTCTGCTTTAATCATTTAACGCTAAACTAGGCTTCTGTTCGCTGGTGTTTGTGGGAGAACCTCCTGACTTTGCTGACTCGGGTAAGTTACTGAGACCCAGCAAGTTCACGGAGATGATTCTGATGAAGCTCCGATCCGTTTGGGTGCAAATTTACCGTTCCCATATTTTATATTACTTATAAAGCCTCCAAAAGCTGTGTTGTGCTGTAGGGAAACCCCCAAAAGAACATGGGAGGAAACATAAGAGCCACGCGGTTGAATGTAAGATGCTGCGTGGCACAGAAACCCCTTACAGGCTGATCGTGTTCTGGGGTGAAAATGTTAGCTTTTGGTGCGATGTTTGTTAAAAGTTGCACTGACTGCTTTTCCTCTTGTCTTGCAGTGGCTGTCTGTTCTCCATTCTTTTCCCGCTGTTTATTATTAGCGCTAATGAGGCCAAGACTCCCGGGAAAGCCTAGTAAGTAACGGGTTCCTTTTTGCTTATAAAAAGGGGGTGGCATTCCGCTCCCCCTTTTCTGTGTATAATTTGAGCCATTTCCGTCTGTTTTATGTGAACTTCTCCTGTCTGCACGCACAGACCGTTGTAATATAGTTTGCAGGATGTGAGTGTCTGTCTGCGCTAATGCTTTCTTTGTGTGCTTGCAGCCATTTCCAACTTCGCCTTTTCTCCTTGGTGGTCTTCTTGAGCAACAGACTCTTCCACAAGACGGTGTTTCTTCAGTCCACCCTGAGTGGCTCGTCTGAGAAGTTGCCCAGCCCCCACCCCTCTCCTGCCAAGCAGAAGGTCTCCGCGGGCCACTGAGCGACCGCTGTCCGTCCCCCCCACTGCCTGAGCTTTTAATTCTGTGTGAGAGGACCTCTCCCCCCGTCGTGTTGCGTTATACCCCTGTCCCGACTCCCTGAATTGCTGCCCTTCTTTCTGATGGAGAACGGCGCGGCTAGATATTCGCCGCTGTTCTCGTAAGAGGTGCTTCAGCCATCCGCCGGTGCTGGGCGTGAATCCAGGCTACACCTCGGCCACGGCCCCCTGGGGTCTATCGAACGCCTGTTACCGGGTCTCGTTACTGAAGCTGCTCTCTGTATTTTGGGATTTAAAAATCCAGAGATGGCGGAGGATAAGAAGGAAAACCCCCTCCATGAAAGCAGCCTTCCAGGGCCCTGCAGCGGCGCATGTCCCTGTGCGTTACAGTAGGAGCTGTGCCGCTTTGTGTTTTATGGGTGTTGCATATTGTGTGTTGTGTTAATGGTGTTCTGGTGCCCGCAGGGTCTCCTGAGGCTGTGCTTCAGTTTCCTGCTGCTATTTGGGGTAGTTCTCTGTCCTTAAACCCCTGAGCACCGGTCCGGGGCAAAGTGCTGCGCAGGCGCCATCGTCCGGGTCAGGCCCGGTTCTAAGGATCGTGTTCATTCGTAGGTAAATGACTTGTAGCCCTAGCCGAGCTGTGAGCGCGTGGCCCGGTGGCTGAAGAGGTGGGAATATTAACGGCCTGGGACAGACCACTGGAAAGTTAAAACGGTCCAATGAGAGCCCAGTTTCTGTTCCAGCAGCCTTCACCTTCAGTACCGCTGGGGGTAGTTACCGGTGCAGCACATGGAATACTGCCCCTGGAGCCTGCACGTTGTGTATTCGGCAGGCTGATGGGAGACCGATGAGCCGCTCCGTGCTGTAATTCTGTGATAAATGATTAACTGGATGGCTGTTTTTAATATCTGCCGCGGCCCCCTGGTACTGAACGGTGTCGCCTCTTTAGACGAACACATTTTAAAAATCATTTTGTTTTATAATAAAATGTCAGCTGCCCCTGACGTGTGCTGTGATGTCATTTGAACCCCCCCTCCCCTTCTGGGCTTGACAATTTTCTTTCTGTACTGAAGAAGTGATGAGTGAGGATGATGCCGTCCTGCGGGGAGGTGAGGGGCGCTCTGTTTCAGTGCTTCTGCTGGATGACTTCCTGCGCTCCATCGCCCGACTTCTGTGTGTCTCCATGAGAACGGCGCACTGGGCAAAATGTCTGCAAAAACAGTAGGCCAAGAAGAAATCGGGGCACAAGCTGGGGGCAGGGGGGGCAGCTGCAGAGCCGGATTGAGCCTGATGCTCAAAATGTTTGCTGGGCATGAGGGTATCGCAGGGTTCTACAGCCCTAAAAGCCCTGATAATGTGTATAGAAACAGCAGGAAACGGCTTTATATATTAAACGGGGTAAATCATTAATTATAGAAACTTAAATTTATGGCATTTAAACCATATTGAGCGAAATTCCAGTTTACCTAAAGTATTGTTTATACTTAAGCTCAAGAATGGTCGAGAAATCCCAGGGAGGGTCACTCGGTTGGGTAACGCTGTGCAGGGAACTCAAAGAGGGACTGGCTAAAATAATCAAGTAGCCCTGGGAGGTGCCGCTCGTTGCAGTCGCGGATGACGCCGCTAGGCGTCGCTGTCCTCTTAGGCCTCAGATGTCCCTCCCTATACCCGCCGCCAGGCGTCGCTCTCCGCGGTCGCTGATGTCCCGCCCACCGCCAGGCGCCGCTGTTTGACTGTGCGCGCGGTTCCATCGCAGGCATGGACACGTCACTCCTCGCGTCTCAACCTAACCTTTTCGCGTCGGTGACACGGCTGAGATCCGCCTCCCGCGGTAACATGTGCCTGATACGGCCAATAGGAAGGCGCCTCTAGTTCTTCCCTCCCCTGTCCGGGTTTGCTTGGACCAATAGAAGAACGCCAGGCCCGGAGAGGAAGTGGAAGCCGCGAATCAGCGTGCTGGAGAGGTGGGGCTGACAGCCGACTCCGTTCGGTTGAGAAAGTGTGGGGAGTTTGATGGGGAGAGTGAGGGAAGAGGAGCGGCTGCCGGGTGAGCGGGGATCCGTGTTCGGAGCTCGGGCTGAGTCTGGGAGCTTAGCGATGGAGGTTCTGCTGAGACCTCATGGGGCTCTTCCTACAATAAGGGCGCAGAGCCAAAGGGGCCTCATTACAGGGAAATGCAAAGGGGCCCCCTGTGCGACAGGCAGACGAGGGGCCCCCTGTGCGACAGGCAGACGAGGGGCCCCCTGTGCGACAGGCAGACGAGGGGCCCCCTGTGCGACAGGCAGACGAGGGGCCCCCTGTGCGACAGAGGGTGATGGGGGCCCTATGATATTAGATGGCAAGCAGGGAGTGCGGTGACAGCTGTATAGATTAAATGGTTGTTGGCGTTCGCCCAGATCAGGGGCCCCGCAGCCGCCGTTTAGTCTGAGCTGTTTTAGGTTTATTGTGTATTTATACCAATCCGGGGTGAAATGCGACGCTCGATACGCAGGGGGCGGTGAACGCGCAGGTTGTCGCTTAGATGGCATCGATGGCCCTGGTCCCTTAAAGGGTTAAAGTGAGTGTGGCCCCCACAGGCAGCGTTTGCAGGTTCCATTGATTCCGTTCTGTGTTTGCAGGTGTTTAGTTTTGTGTCCCTTCCCAACGTGTGAAAATGACGAGATTAGGATTCCTGCGGCTGTCCTATGAGAAGCAGGACACGCTGCTGAAGCTCCTCATCCTGTCCATGGCAGCGATCCTCTGTGAGTACTGAGCATAAACCGAGTGGGGCATCTACTCGGATGAGGGTCTCATAGGGTTAAAGTGGTCACCTGGCTTACTTATCGCACCTCCTAAGGAGCCTCCAAAAAAACCTCTTGGTTTCCAGAAGCAGAGGTTCTAGGCTCTGATTACATGCGGACCCCTGGGCTGTCTGCGCAACGCGGTACAATAACCATTTCTTGCTGCAGAATGCTCGTGGTGCCCCTAAGCACATGGGACCCCGTATGGAGAACCCCAATACTGAGTATGCTTCTAGGATAATTGTGGAAGCAAAGCGGGGATACTTAAACCGTCATTGGTCGGTTTCTGTAAGGAACGCCATACATTATGCCTAAGCCCCTCCCCTTTTGTCATGCCCTGATGCCCCCGTCAGTCTCCCATGCTGATCGCGCAAATGGGACAAACTTGGCGCCTAAAGGTGAAAAGGTGGTCGTGGCCAAGTAACCTGCGTGTCTGCAGGGACAGGTAACACGCGTGATTTGCGCCTCTGATCCTGTGTGACTGCTTCTCCAATACTCGGCCCATATGCCAAACCCGCTCTGCCGGTACCTCGTGGCATAAAGCTAGTAACGTGTAGTATTGTAGTCAGGTATTGTGTTCGGCTTCTCCCTTCCTGCCCGGATATTTATATAAAACAATCTTCTTTTTTTCCAGCTTTTTCCACCCGGTTGTTCTCCGTTTTGAGGTTTGAAAGTGTCATCCATGAGTTTGATCCGTAAGTGGCGCTTTCTTTCTGCTCAAGTGTTTACATTCGACAGTTGGCATGGTCCCAGACAGTTGGGTGGCTTTGATGAGAATCTCTCCCGTTTCTGAGCCGTGTGTTCAGATATCTATATATGCTTCGTATAGGTGCTTCCTGCGCTCAGGTGTATAGGTGACTGTAGGGGAAGAGTGCGTGTCGTAAATTGCCCTCCCACCAGCCTGACATGTTGAAGTGTGAAGCCTTCGGCCTTTAGAGATGGAGAAAGATGATGTTGCCTCCTGTCAGGGCATTTCTTTTCTCCGTGAGGATGTTTCCGTGGTGAAAGAACATATAATGGATCCTCTCGACGCTCCCGTTCTGTATCCCGAGTTCATCGGTAGCGATGAGACAGCTCTCCTCCGACATCGTTTGCCTCCTGGGAAGGTTACTCCGGCCTGGAGGCACAGGGATTTTATATACATTCTGTTTTATCTTTTAGGTATTTCAACTATCGGACCACCCGCTTTCTGGCAGAGGAAGGATTTTACAAATTCCACAACTGGTTTGATGACAGAGCCTGGTACCCGCTGGGAAGGATCATCGGTGGAACCATCTACCCAGGTGCAAAGTGCCCCAAACTCTGAATTTAGAGCAGCCCTTGGCTTTTAAATCAAGCAGTTATAGGTCATTTTAGTCAATGTAAAAATATTAAATTATAATTTTATTATTAATTAAGGTTCCGAATTGTTACGTCGGCCGCTCTTTAGGAGGCTTTTCTCATTAAAGTCCCAGACGTGCCATAAAGCACTGGGGGTAGTTTGTGGCCCTGGGGTTTCTGAAAGATGACATTGAGTCGTAGTGACAGAGACCTGTGCGGGTGCTCAGTTTTGCCTCGTGTGGCCCTAACGCCCATTGTCTCCGCAGGTCTGATGATCACCTCGGCAGCATTTTATCACGTTCTGCACTTTTTCCACGTAACGATTGACATAAGGAACGTTTGCGTGTTTCTTGCCCCTCTCTTCTCCTCCTTCACCACCATCGTCACTTACCACCTGACCAAGGAGCTAAAAGTAAGACTTGTCTCTGTGGATCGAGAACCCCCTCTCCTCACCCCGGGCTCTGGTACCTGCTGGCTTCATGCGCGCCGGGGTGATGTTACTGAGACACGTTCCACCAGTAACTTTCAGGCAGCTGGACCTGAGACGCTCATTAAAGCGGGTTTGTTTTTAACAGAGTGATCAGGTTCTAGTTTTGCATCAGCAGTAAATATATGATGTCATACAGTACCTCTGCTTAATGCTCTGGTGCTGTGCCGCAGCTTTATCTGGTATAATGTATATATCATATCATGTATGTATCCTGTATAATATTATATTTACTGTCCCGTCTGACTGTGAATGGGGGGTCCCGGCCGTTATTTCAGGACATTCTGCTTTATGTCACAGGATGCAGGCGCTGGTCTCTTAGCCGCTGCCATGATTGCGGTCGTTCCAGGTTACATCTCGAGGTCTGTGGCGGGATCCTATGATAATGAAGGTAAGGTCTGTGTATTTGGGGTAGCGCTCCGTGCTTATACAGGGGATGATATTTCCATGTAATGACTTTTTGTCATTTTCAGGAATCGCTATATTCTGTATGCTTCTCACGTACTACATGTGGATTAAAACAGTGAAAACCGGCTCCATTTACTGGGCTGCGATGTGTGCCCTGGCTTATTTCTACATGGTGAGTACTCGCCACGTCTGTCCTCCACGCTCGCGTTCTCAGGCGGCTATATAACGGGGTGCTGGCTGGGAATGTGGCGAGTTGTGTTAATGCATTAAAAGATCGGGATGAGCTTTGGGTAAGGAGGCTCCAAGGCACCATACGAGCCAAGTCTCTGCACCCCTGGACGAAGCGTGATGAGAGTTGTGGTCCTCGTGTCGAGATTTGTTCTCGCATAAACAGCTTTAGTAGCGTGTTAGACCGTCCACGATAACACGTGGTATCAGAGATCGGAGCTTGAGTAAGCTCGCCAATGTTGATGCCGTCCATGTCGCGTCTCTTGCTTTTCTTACCTCGTGCTGGAACCTGCGCAGAATATTTTTCTTAAAATATTGTATAAACATTTTGATTTTCTTTTTTCTTGGGATCCAGGTTTCCTCCTGGGGAGGTTATGTCTTCCTGATCAATTTAATTCCTCTGCATGTCCTTGTCCTGATGCTCACGGGCCGATTTTCCCACCGGATCTACGTGGCTTACTGCACTGTGTACTGTCTGGGAACCATTCTGTCCATGCAGATCTCGTTTGTTGGGTTTCAGGTGAGTCCTCGGGCTTTGGGGGATGAGCGATGGGCCAGCTGCTCATGGTGTAGTTTGGCTGGGCCAAGATGTTGGAGACATCTAGCATCCCAGCAGGGTTTGGTTTGTTCGTATCTCCGGTGACCTGCAAGTATTGGAAGAAGCTCCCTTCGCCCCCTGACGGGGTCCTACGTCGGTAATTCTGGCCCCTGGAACATGGCTTTAGTGCTGTAATGACACGTAATCTTCTCTTGTCTCACAGCCCGTGTTGTCATCTGAACACATGGCAGCCTTTGGTGTCTTTGGTCTGTGCCAGATTCACGCCTTCGTGGACTATCTTCGCAGCAAGCTGAATGCCCAGCAGTTCGAGGTCCTGTTCCGGAGCGTCATCTCTCTGGTGGGGTTTGTGCTCCTCACGGTCGGAGCGGTGCTCATGCTGACAGGTACGGAGACGTTAAACCGTAAGCGGGCCAGAAACCGGTCTGTGAAGAGGCATCCATTGTGCGCCTGTCGGCAGATCTCGCATCCCTCCGATGTGTTGGGCCTTTTCCCTTCTTTCTGAAGAACATTAATACATCTTTTAGAAATAAGTGCATTTTATTCGTTTGAATTCTTTTGTGTTTTAGGTAAAATCTCTCCATGGACGGGCCGTTTCTACTCTCTGCTGGACCCCTCATATGCCAAGAACAATATTCCCATTATCGCCTCTGTGTCCGAGCATCAGCCCACAACCTGGTCCTCATATTACTTTGACCTGCAGCTCTTGGTTTTCATGTTTCCAGGTTGGGTTTTAATATATATATATTTTTTTATGAATCTTATGTTTTTTTTGCCAGAATTTGGGTGGAAACCTGCACTCTCCTCTTGGGTTGTTCCAGGACAGAACGTTCATTAAACAGCTCTCGAGGAATAGTGTTTTCCATGTTATATTGATATTTGGGAGCCTCTTCTGGCTCTCCTGATCTTTCCTGGGAAGGACCTGGAGATGATTCTTCCCCATTCTCTCTCCTTGCAGTCGGCCTCTATTATTGCTTCAGTAACCTGTCTGATGCCAGGATCTTCATCATTATGTACGGCGTGACCAGCATGTACTTCTCAGCTGTGATGGTAGGTGGGAAAACATTACATTGAAGGAGTGAGGGCTTGCGCGCATGCTCCATACCGGCCCCGGGATAAGGCCGGAGTCATTGATTCCCCGGGTTCTTCATCATACGTTCAGCCCCTGCCCAGTTTGTGGCTAGCAGAGCTCGTGCTGGAGACCTTGGCCGGAAAACGCTTTAATGCGCGTGACAGCTGAGTGTTACGGCAGACGGTACGTGTTCACGTGTTGCGACGATGTTTGAGGCGTTAGTTACTGTGCTGTCTGCAGGTTCCCGTCCGTCTCCTTAATCCCTTTACTTTGACACGCCTGTCCTGTTTGTGGCCCCAGTGTTCTTACATGTCTCTTCTTGTCACACCGCTTAACATCAAAACACACCAAACCTATTCATGTTACCAGGTTGTTCTGCCCGTTGGAGACTTTTTTTCTGCCGCTTATTTAATTGGTTTATAAAAGCTGGTGATCTGCAGCGTGTGATTTCCCCGTACTTAAAGGTGCTGTCCCACTGAGCAAAAATATTATCTCCTCTGCCACAAGATCTGTCGCTTTTTTTAGTTTCTATGGAAACAAGCTATTGGTGCCTGCTTATGTCACATAAATGTTCCAGCAAACTTACAAACACCGCCATTTTCAACCAACAAGCAAATCCTTTAAACCAGCGTTAAACCCGTAACTCTCAGTGTATGTAATGCGGATGTGTTTGGCCCTTGTGTGTCATGGGGCGGGTTGTGGAAGTTCTATGAAGGTTTTACAGTTTAGCCCTCTCCTCTTCCAGGTGCGTCTTATGTTGGTTCTCGCTCCGGTTATGTGTATTCTGTCTGGCATTGGGGTGTCTCAGGTCTTATCCACTTATATGAAGAATCTTGACATCAGCCGTCCTGACAAAAAGGCAAAAAAACAACAGGATTCCACTTATCCCATCAAAAACGAGGTAATTAACGTCTGTAAGGCAGCATTAAAGCCGATATCTCGCACGTACCGGTCGCCTCGCAGACACTGCATCTTCACCCTCTCTATCTCTTTGTCGGCCTGCATATATTGTGCCCCAGAATTGTTATGGTTTCTAGAAACATGGAGTCAGGAATGGGGGAGACCAGGGTGCTGTGGATGTGGCTGGACTGCTACACACCGGTCACTAGGGGCTCCTGCCATTATTTCCTTTAATCTCACGCTTTCTGTGCTGAGATGGTGAGTATGTTGGTGCTTTATCCCGCTTTACTGTATCCCGGACAGGTTGCTAGCGGTATGATCCTGGTCATGGCTTTCTTCCTGGTCACTTACACTTTCCATTCCACTTGGGTGACAAGCGAAGCGTACTCCTCCCCGTCCATCGTGCTGTCTGCCCGCGGTGGGGACGGCAGCCGAATCATCTTCGATGACTTCAGAGAGGCCTATTACTGGCTGCGGCACAATACCCCGGAGGTGAGGAGCTCCCACATGTGCCTCCCAGCAGAGCTCTGCATCATGCAAAGTAACTTTTTACATCATTATTTAAACTGATTTCCCAAACATTGTCCTAATTCTCTATTTTTAGGATGCAAAAGTGATGTCGTGGTGGGACTACGGCTATCAGATAACGGCAATGGCTAATAGAACAATCCTTGTGGACAATAACACCTGGAATAACACGCACATCTCCAGAGTCGGGCAGGTACGGCATCATGCGCCACCATAACTCCTTCCCTTCTAAATATCCGTTCTGGGCCAAATTCCTAGTAAACAGACAAGGTATGAACGATTCTGCCCGTGTCACTCGCCTGGGTCCCTTGCCCGGCCTGTTACTGCTGCAGCTCACCCACCTATATCCTCAACCCCATAAAATAAAAAGGCTGGGCTGCTTGCTGACTGCTGTCCTGTGATCTGCAGGCGATGGCTTCCACCGAGGAGAAGGCCTATGAGATCATGAGAGAGCTGGACGTCAGTTACGTGCTCGTGATATTTGGCGGTCTCACTGGATATTCGTCGGATGGTAAGAAATAGGCATGTCTGTCGGGGGCCGGCCCACACGCCTGTCCGCGTAGATGGTGGACGGACGTCTGGGTTCTTCTCCGTTCTTATCGCTTGAGTTTGATCTCGGGGAATGTGTCGGATCTCTTAGGGATGGAAAGAGAATCTCTGACTTTTCTGCACTTTTCCTGCAAGATGTTTTTGGCCCATTGGTCACCGGTGACGGTGGCCCCGAGTGTCATTTAGTTTTCTTGTTATCTTGGGCCTTCACAAACATTATCTGTAATGCGACAGGACCGGCCCCCGCTTTCTGCTACTAATTCCTCGTGCTGTACTAGAAGTTGCGCATGTGCCGCTGGCTGGTTCACGAGTACAATAGAACCACCCCATACAGAGACGGGTACTAGTCCGTTGAACCGGGCATGTTGGGTTTTATTCACTGCACAGCGAGTTGAGTCTCCTAAGTCTTGATTGGTACCAATCTGGGCTTTTATAACTGGTGCAAAAAACGAAAAAGATGCAACTAGTGGAAAAACAGCAGTGATTAATTCTCAGCAGCAAGTGGAGGGGGGGCATTTACTATCCCACAGTAACCCCCCCCACACACACACAAAAAAAAAAATCTAAGCAATGCATGCCAAAGGACAGCGGGCTAATTGGGTGATGGGAGACGTGGGATTGGTATAGAGAAGATGATGATAATTTAGAAGCCGATCTGTACCGCCGTGTTTCCTGTTTCTAGATATTAATAAGTTCCTGTGGATGGTGAGGATCGGCGGCAGCACAGACACCGGCAAACACATCAAGGAACATGATTACTACACGCCAACTGGCGAGTTCCGGGTGGACAGAGAGGGTTCTCCGGTTCTTCTGAACTGTCTCATGTATAAGATGTGTTACTATCGATTCGGACAAGTTTACACAGAAGCCAGTAAGTGACTTGGGCCACCCCCTGCTCTGAGCTGGCGGTGCGTGACTGCGCGTGGCCTGCTGGGGGCGCGCGTCTTGCTCTGCACGACTGCCATTGGTATTGAGACGTGTAGCTTGGGTGCCAATGATGAGAAAATATTTTGGGGTGGGAGATTTTTTTTTTGTTTTCCTTTTGCATTTTTTTTCTTTTTTTTTTTTAGCATATTCTGTCCAAAACGAGAGGCTCTCGCTGACCTTGTTGTTTTTTCCAAACAGAGCGCCCGCCGGGTTATGACAGAGTGAGAAACGCCGAGATCGGCAACAAAGACTTCGAGCTGGATGTTCTAGAGGAAGCGTACACCACAGAGCACTGGCTGGTCCGAATATACAAAGTATGTGGCCATAGCGAGACCCCCATTACTTTCCTGTCACTGCGGCTAGCAAACCAAATATAACACCCCCCCCCGGGATATTATCTTTTATTTATATAG
This sequence comes from Spea multiplicata, assembly GCA_009364415.1. NCBI lineage: Eukaryota > Metazoa > Chordata > Amphibia > Anura > Pelobatidae > Spea > Spea multiplicata. The sequence goes on from VKOC01015892.1 coordinate 29,658, forward strand.
AGCCAACAATTTACACAACGCTTAATACAATTCATAAATTCAAGGGGTCCGACAGACAAACCGATACATTAGGTGGAGAGGCTCGGTTCACAAGAATACAATCTAGAGGGGATTATCCTCTGCGGAGGGTAAACGTTGGGTCTATAGAAGACCACCTTAGACTGACACAATGCGGTTTTCTGGGTGCGGGGGGTAAAAAATGGCTCCGGAGAAGACCCCCCTTAGTCTGACACAATGCGGTTTTCTGGTGGGGGGGGTAAATGTTGGGCTGTTTTTCGGGGAGGGGGGACCGGCAGAGTTTCTCATGCTTTTCGTTTCCCGGCAGGTCAAAGATCTGGATAATCGCGGATTGTCACGAACATAAATTGCCTTCAGCTTTAACAGAACAGCACTGAGCCTTCGCCTGCGAACCAGAGATTTTTTTTATACTCTTTCTATCGACGTGAATTGGCGGGGGGCACGCTGGGGGCCACGCTGGTCGCTCTCCGTTCTGGGTGGGAAGCTTTTTATGAATGTGCTACCAAATTTTTTTGTTTTGTTTTTGTTTATGGTGGTCAATTAAAGGTGGGATACAAACTGTTCTTAATTATTGGAGTTCCTGCGACTCTTGTGCTATCTGGTAACATTCTGCCAGCAAAGGGTTGAGGTTATTCCTTTGATTTTCCGCGGATCCCACGACTGGGGCCGAAATAACGAGGAGCCCCCTAAACACCCGCTTCCTAGGGATGATCTGTAGCCTCAGCTGCTGTGGAACCTCTTGGCTATGTAGTTACTATTTCCTGCACCACGGGGGCTGCGCTCTGTGCAGTGAACATGCATGTAAAGGGGCCCTAAGCATCAGCACCTGAAAGATCACTAAAAACTGATTTAACTATACATTACACAGGGGCCGGCTCGCTGATTTAACTATACATTATACAGGGGCCGGCTCGCTGATTTAACTACATTATACGGGGGTGGGGGGCTCGCTGACATACGGGCTGCTCCCCAGACTGTGGATTATGAGGGATTTCTGTCAATTCTAAGAAGCCCCAGATTCAGGTTCTTGTCCCGTTTCAGGCTGACCCAGAGCTGTTATCCGCCCGTGAGCGCGGTATCAGGACGTCGGGGTATAAACTCACACATATAGCCCCCACCCCACAGCCTGCTGAGGCAGTAACATGTATGTGAGCCGGTAAACGCGCTATCAACGCGCCGTCAACCCAGTATCCGGGCTCTTCCTTGATTCCATGTACAGGCCCCGCCCGACGCGCCGCGATGATGTCAGCACGTTCGCCGTGGGCGTCGCAGACATGACGTCGTAGGAAAGCCGGTCAGTTTGAAGCCTCGAGCGGGAAGCCGGGACCGAAACGGAACGACAACCGGGGGCTGGCCAAACAGGCAAATATATACCCCCCCTCCGACAGACAGACGCATAAACCCCCTCACAGACAGACAAGTAAAAAAAAAAATACCCCCACCCGCGAAACGGATAAATCGACAAATACACCTCACCGAGACAGAAAAATGTACTGTTGTGACGGCCCCCCCCCGTGTTGTTGTTGTTGTGACTCGCCTCCCCCCCCCGTGTTGTTGTGACGCGCCCCCCAATGATATTTCCCTCTCTGTAGGGGCGTCATGGCAATTCCGTTTGTTGAAGACTGGGATCTGGTGCAGACCCTCGGGGAAGGAGCGTACGGAGAGTGAGTGGAGTCTTCTGTAGTTATGTGACCCCCTCTAGTTCTGTTTTATGTTGGCGCCAACCCAGGGGGGCCAGACGTACCCACCGATACCCCCGCCGGGGCACTATTCCTATTTGTTTTATATAGGGCCATCATATGCCGCAGCGCTGTACAAATGCCCCGAAATAAAGCGTTTTCGTGTTCTTGGTGTCAGGGTGCAGCTCGCTGTCAATCGCAAGACGGAGGAGGCCGTGGCCGTGAAGATCGTGGACATGACACGCGCGGCCGACTGTCCGGAGAACATCAAGAAGGAGATCTGCATCAACAAGATGCTCAACCACAGCAACATCGTCAAGTTCTACGGGCACCGCAGGGAGGGCAACATCCAGTACCTGTTCCTGGAGTACTGCAGAGGGGGCGAGCTCTTCGACCGGATCGGTAGGACTGCAGCTTCCGTCCTCGGGGGTCCGGTGAACGTGCTGCGGGGGCTGCCGGCGGGGAGTTCTGGGGCATGGTGTCATATTGAAGCATTAACTGTCATTAGTCTCTGCACTAAGGGGCCATGCCATATCTGTTCCTCTGCTTTGGCCAACCAGGGCTGTGTCTCCCCCTACTGGGGGGTCTCGCATACCCGATGGAACCTAACAGTCTAGAATGGGGAAATAGTCTGCGTTTTGCGTGAAAGGCTAAATCTCTGCATGTCTTCCAGAGCCGGACGTGGGGATGCCTGAGCAGGATGCCCACAGCTTCTTCCAGCAGCTCGTCGCTGGCGTGGTAAGATCCCCATCGGAATCATTCTGTCACTGGTCCCGACACTGGGAGTGCTGGTCTCTGGGAATGAACTGACTGGGATATTCATGGGAAAGCTGGTTTTGTGCAGCTTGGTCCTTCGCTGACCTCTAAGGATGTCTTTATCCCTCTTCCAGGAGTATTTGCATAGCCTTGGAATAACGCACAGGGACATTAAGCCAGAGAACCTGCTGCTGGATGACAGAGGTGCGCACGTTCTTCTATGTTTAAAAACAGTTTTCATCCCAAAATGCACCGATTGTGACTCGGGAATCACTGCTGTATTTTTCGGGGAATCGGACGGATGCGAATGTTCTGTTTGCAAAGATTCCGGCTTCAAATCCAAGTTTAAATAAAATGTCCCTTTTCCTCTTCCAAGATCGTCTGAAACTCTCAGACTTTGGATTAGCCACCGTATTCCGGCATAATGGGAAGGAGCGACTTCTGAACAAGATGTGTGGAACTCTTCCGTACGTGGCCCCAGAGCTGATAAAGACCAGAGGGTTTCACGCGGAGCCGGTGGATGTTTGGTCCTGTGGGATCGTGCTGACAGCCATGCTGGCCGGAGGTGAGCGGCTCTCGCTGGCGGGGTGTATGGATGAAATGAGAAGCCCTCTGTGGCTGAGGAGCTTTATTTCTCTGGTCCGCTGCTCGTCACATGCGCTGATCTGTTGTATGTTTGAATCTGGGGGCCCTTTTCATTGTCCTGTCTCACCTAGAACTTTCCTCCTGTGTGCTGAAGCTGCGGTTATAGATTCTCCACCTGCTTATTGCTTTGCAGAGTTACCCTGGGATCAACCGAGTGAATCGTGCCAGGAATACTGCGACTGGAGGGAGTCGAAGCATTATCTTAATCCATGGAAAAAGATTGATTCCGCGCCCCTCGGTAACCGAGAATCACTTCTCCCCTCTTTTATTCTGTTCGTTCGTTGGGATCAGTTGGGCTCATAAGCCGCGCTCACACTATATTTAACGCAAAATTTGTGTTAAATGTGTCTTTTAATTCAAAATTTGTTTATTGACCTTTTTGTGTGTTTGAAAGGCCATCCCAATAAGGTAACCCTCTTCTTCTTTAGCCTTGCTGTGTAAGCTACTGAAGGAAAACCCAGGCTCCAGAATTACCATTCCAGACCTCAAAAAAGACTGGTGGTTCACAAAAGCAATCAAGAAAGGTATGTCTAGTAAGGCTTACTCCTCACGCTGCAGCCTGCTAGATAGTCCAAGGGGGCCAGTCATTTCCTAAGAGGACCCCTGTTTAAGGAACTGTTTCTTTGTAAAGGTGTGAAGAGAAGTCGCAAATCTTCAGGCGGAGCGTCTGAATCGTCCGGTGGGCTCTTTAAACACATCCGATCTGACATGGATCTCTCGCAGGTCTCTCACAGGTCAGAGAGTTTGTACGTACAATTCTTCACGCAGTTTATAGCCGTTATTAGAAACGGGACGACTTAGGAATGAGCTTTTTGAAGACGTCTGCTGCGTCTGTCATTCATTCATTGCTTTTTTCTCGGTAATGCAGTGATGAGACGACAACGTATTCCAGCACACAGCCAGAGCCTCGCACAGCCATACCTCTGTGGGACAGTAATCCCGCTCACATCGATAAACTGGTCCAAGGCAAAGGGATCAGTTTCTCTCAGCCTGCCTGCCCTGACAACATGCTTGTAAACAGCCAGTTGCTGGGCACGCCCGGCTCTTCTCAGGTAAGCAGCCAGATGCTCTCCGTAACAGAACTCCGTACAGTGCCGTCTCACAAGCCACCCGCCGGAACTATATGCTGCGCGATGTGTCCGGAAAACATTCCTCATGCTGTTCGGTTTTGTCCTAAGTGCTAAATGTTTCCACTGTATGGTATCTATATTGCGTCTTTGTGGGCTCTTTTACTAAAAACCTCTACCACATTTGATGTAAATTGTTGTGTGCACAGAATCCATGGCAGCGATTGGTCAAGAGGATGACTCGGTTCTTCACGAGGGTGGATGCTGAGAACTCGTACAGAAGCCTGAAGGAGACGTGTGAGAAGCTGGGATATGTGTGCAGGAAATCCTGCGCCAACCAGGTAAGCTTCTGTGCTTTCCATCCCTGCGGGTGAGCTGGAAGGGTTATTTACTCGGATCTCCTCTAAAGTATGGGTTACGGTTAGTCTGTTACTGTAATCGTCTACAAGCTTAAGCCGTCCACCAGAGGGTGGTCCGTCAGAGGGTGGGCAGCACATTATTTGGCATGTCGCCTCTGGTACCAGGAGCTATAGAATCTCTGTCGACGACCAACACAATCTGTCTTCTCCGTGGCTGCCGTCAAACTATCTGCTTGTAAGTTTGTACGTTTCTGGGATCTCACGCCTTCTTCTCCTTTCTGTCAGGTTACGCTTTCCACTACGGACAGAAGAAACAATAAGTTGATATTCAAAGTCAACCTGGTGGAAATGGACGAGCGCATTTTATTAGACTTCCGTCTTTCTAAGGTAACGGGAAATGCTATTTGTTTTTAATCATATTAATTCATGAAATTAAACACAGTTCATATTTCTACGGTTGCGAGCTGCACAGCAGCTTCACTTCATTCTGTAAATGAGTTTCCCTGGTGCAAAATCTGCATGCGCATGCAGGCCACTTTGCAAGCAGGGCTCCAATGTCCGCTAACAGAAAGGGAGTCTGTGCTTGAGAATTTGGGCAACGGGTGCAGTATGGGGATGTAAGGGGTCTGCAGCTCTGATTCGCATCTCTTCTGTTACCTTCATCTTATCTCTTGTTTCAGGGAGATGGTTTGGAGTTTAAAAGGCATTTCCTGAAAATTAAGAAGAAACTTGATGATATTGTTGCCAATCAGAAAGTGTCTCTGGCTACCACCTGATCTCAGGGCCACTTGCAGCGGATGCAATGTTCTCGGCCTTTTCACCTCCTGCACAGGTTCCTGTTTAGTGGTTCAGTCACCTTGTCGTTTGCCATGTTCTTTTATTAATGTGCCACTGGTAGAGTTTTCTTTTTGTAGCTTTTAAGCGGTAGGTGTTGAGGAGGAAGGATTGGAGGTTTGTGAGTTGGGCTGGACGCAGGGAAACCTGCGCTTCTTAGTAGAGTTGGCAGAGGGGTTGATGTTAGAATACAATTGCCTCGGTGCATCAGAGCACTGTCTGTCTGTCCTTCCATCTCCCATACGATCTCAGGATGCTCACTAACCTTTTGGGGGGTTGCTTTCCTTCCGGTCTCACTTGGTGAATCAGACTTTGTTCTTCAATGCCCCTCCAGCCCTGTGTTTCCATGGGCCTTACCCACACTATTCAGGGGTAATGTTCACAAATCTCCCTATACTACCCCTGGGTAGACTCACTGAGCCGTTCCTAGCCAGAAACTATGGATAATTTCACCGATGAAGTCCGGCGTAGCAGCTTTGCCAAGAGAGCAGCCACTGCGGATGAGCTGATCCGCTCGCACCATGCGGGCTGCTGGGGAGGACTACTGTGAAACGCGCAATAAATGAGGTTCTTTTGGGGGGGGGGGGGTTCTGTCAGGTGCCTTCGGCCTCTGTCTGTATCTTCGTTTTCTGTCACACAGTAAAAACCTGTACAAAAAAGTCCTATAAACGGAATAATGTGAAATTAATATTTTAATATCAAAAATAAAAGCCATTATGTAAATGTCCTGTTCATCCTTAACCAGTATGTGTGATATGTGACCGGCGTTATAAACATACGTGTCTGTATTTTATTAATCTTACTGTAATTATTGAATAACATTTACTGTATGAATATATATATATATATATATATATATATATATATATACATACTGTTATGCTATCAATAACCACTAACTATTGAGTGTAAAGTCAAAGTCCACACTCCTTGTTTTCTGCAATTAGCAATATTTATTAAGAGAGGCTAAACAAAATAACAATACATATACAAATTACTATAAGTTTGTATATGCTGTTACCAAACTATCCATTGATTGAATGGAAATAACAAAGAAACAGCAGGATAAGCCTGTAAACACGCGATACAATTACCACTCCCTTGTGATCATCTCCACGCACACTCAGAGAGAGAGAGAGAGAGAGTTAGCAGGACTTTATAAACACAATAAGTCCTCCTTGTGCTCCCCTGGTAACCTATCTTCTCCAGTGACCCTTAGAGACCAAGGTGATAAAAAAAGGCAAAGGACATTGCACTGGGGGAGGGAGAGGAAGAGGAAGGTGACCAAATGCCTTAAAATGGTCTCAAACATGGCAAATCAGTTAAGGTCTTGTATAGAGAGGCTTTGCCCATTGGATCTCTGCATCATAACACCATTTCACTTCATTGGCATACAGTTGGTTGTCAATCATGCCTTCCTTTTTACAACCAGCGTGTGGAAAAGTCATCCTGCTTGGAACGCTGGTGGCACCAAAGCTTGGTAGCTGATAAATGAAACTCTGGCTTCTGTCATTTGCGTCGGATACCCTGCGCTCTGTATCCACAAAAATATTTTGTTTAAAATCCTGCATTACTACACTATTACTATTAAAAGTACAATGGATTCTTTAAAAACAAATACAAATCTGCTGCCCTTTTCCATTGTTGTCAAATGATTTTTAAAGCAGCCAATCAGTGGCAGGAAATCAATGGGAAAGCCTGTCTGTCCGTCCATTGAGTCCCCCCCTGTCTGCAGGGTCCCCCCTTGTCCACAGAGTCTCCCCATGGGGTTGAAAAAGGGACGACATGCCGCTATCATTCATTAAAGTGCATATGATGGATGGACATGGATTGCCCCGTTTGTGACAGCGCTACGGAATCTGCTGGCGCTCTATAAATAAAATGGAATGTCCTTCTTGGGTTTAATAAGACAGGAGTTTCCAGTTAAGGTTCTCGTTTAGCCCAATTTCATGTTTCTTGTGATGGTGAAAAGCTCGATTTTCTGGACAAACTACATTGGTGAAATATTTGTGATCTACAGAAAGGTATCAGAAGGCTGCTGGCAGCCAGAGGCGACAGGAGAGATTTTGTACACAAGCAGTGACCGTATCTTTCAGGTCCGCCGGGATCTCGTGTATGAGGATCTGGGAGGAACGGCTGCCCGACGGATTCATTCCTGAGTGATTCTCCGGAAATGGCTTCGTTACCTGCAGGTTCCTCCATTTCTCTCCCGAGAATGAAATTTGGGTTCAGTGAGTAAAAGAATTATGAAATCACGTGTGTGCGTGACACCATATGAAGAATTCTGCTGAATTCCACTTGATGAATTTGGGGATAAAATGGACTATTTTGGATTTTTTGGGGTAATTGATAGCTTTTTTTCATCAGTGTTTTCACTGGTGATTCTGTGGCTGTTGAGCATCTTCCTTTATGTAAAACTGGATGAATTTGTTGAAATTCAGGAAAAGGTACGTGATGTTTCACATGTGCGTGGGGGGGTTGCCCAGGGCGTGCGTGTGTGGGGGGGACACACCACGTGTGGAGCATGTATGACCGGGTTAGACTTGAGCACAGATGTGCTTTGATTTGCTTGTCTGTTTTCCTCCAGGTAAAGGAGAAAGAGGGAAGAAAGTTCAGCGACGAGACAATGTAGGTGTATAAAGTTTGTGAGGGAAAAGTATCGTTTCTGTGTTTGATGAGACCCCAAAATCCCAACAGCCCCCATCACCCAATCCCAGTGACTAAATCCGCAAACCTCTGATGTGTGAAGGAACGAGAATCACAGGTTTGAGCAGATCCTGCCCTGCATTCCAGCCCTGCTTGGGGCAGAAAGTAACATTTACCTATTTACCCAACTGAATGACCTGAAGCCGGACAACCGCAAGTCCCTCGTCTAGCTTCATGGAGAGTGTAACGGGGCAGGCTCACTAAGCGGTGCGTCTGTGTATTTGTAATGAATATTGGACCCGTTCTGCAGGATGCCGTCTGATGTTGCTTTTTTTTTTTTCTATTCTTGAAATTGACATTTCTTTAGTAGTATTATGAAACTACAAAATAAAATAACCAGTTTATGTTACCCCGTGAGAGCCACCATGGCTTGTGATGCCGGACTCTGTTCTTGGGCCGTAAGAAATTATTATTTAGCGGATCATTGCCCCCTTCATCTCAATTCCTGCGGTAACTCCACGTCCTCTTCTCCCTCCAGCAAAGCGAATTCACCTCTAGTCACCAGCATCGAGAACGCAGAGAATTTTGTTGCCCTTTTCAACAACTGGCTGTTTGAAGTGGATCATATAGACGAGGGGCCGCCATCGGTGCTGGGGCATATCCACAAACTGCAGGTAGGAAATGGGGGCATTAACCGGTTTTGGGGCACATCCACAAACCGCAGGTAGGAAACGGGGGCATCAACCAGTGCTGGGGCATATACACAAACTGCAGGTAGGAAACGGGGGCATTAACCGGTTTTGGGGCACATCCACAAACCGCATGTAGGAAACGGGGGCATCAACTGGTGCTGGGGCATATCCACAAACTGCAGGTAGGAAACGGGGGCATTAACCGGTTTTGGGCACATCCACAAACCGCAGGTAGGAAACGGGGCATCAACTGGTGCTGGGGCATATCCACAAACTGCAGGTAGGAAACGGGGGCATCAACCGGTGCTGGGGCACATCCACAAACTGCTTCTTAAACATGAGGATACCCGGTAAATGCCCCGGAGCAGGGGGTGTTCTGGATCTGATATTGGGTCATGCAGAGGCCTCCCTCATTACACTCTACAGAACGCCAAGAAGGAGCTGAAGAAGATCCAAATGGTGATCGATTCCCTCGAGAAACAGATTTTCTACAGATTGGACCCTACGAAGGATCACGAGAATGAGAGGATCCGGGGTCTTCTTGAAAAGTTTGAGCATACTAAGGTTTATGTGGAATTAAGGTACTTTTCTTTCGATTTTTGGATAAGGGGATCCAGTGGTTTGCTATTCCGTGGCCTCTCCCTGGGCGCTGCATGGTGTAATGCTGTATATTTTTGTATCGGCAGGCACTACTTGCTTCATGGCGCTCAGACGCAGCTGGAGCGCTGGTTGCAGCAAGGAAAATCACTGAAAATCTGGTTATCGGACTCTATGGCTCTGCAGGAGCAGCTGCACCGAGAAGCGTCCATGGCTGAAGCCCACATCGCGGAACATCTTCAGTTACAAAAGGTACAAAAGCCACTAACAGTGGAAAGTCTTGGGTGATGCCACGGGCAAAAATCTTCAGATAATATTTATTTATCCTATTTTTAGAAATATACAACCTGCCCTTTTTCCTGCCATTGGTCTCATCTTTTTTACTTTTTAATTTAGGCAAAACGATTCTGTTTATGAGGGGCAATGAAATCCACGTGCATCACGATGCTTCCTTGCTGTTCAAATGTTTTTTTGTTGGGAAGTAAATATTGTTTATATTTCTTTTCTGATGGACTTTTGAGAAGGAAACAATGATAAAAAAAAATCCAAAACAAACGTAATGTAGAATACAGGCACGATCTTCTTAGCACGGAGTTGGCAGGATTATAACACCAGCCGGCAGTGCTGGCAGAGGAGACTGTCCTGATCGTCTCATCTCACCCTCATTTAGGTCCTGATTAAAGAGAGCATCTGTATGGAGACAGAGCTGGTAATCTGGAAGAATATTTTATACCAGATGACAAATACCCTAAAGGTAAAATGTTGATTGATTTAGTGAAACTATCGGTGAAAAGATCCGTTTTATTTAAGAGCCAGCGCCCCTCCAGCCAGCGGGCGCCCCCAGCGTCCCTCCAGCCTGCGTGCGCCTCCAGCCAGCGGGCGCACCCAGCGCCGCCTGCCAGCCAGCGGGTGCCCAGCGTCTCTCCTAGCCAGCGGTGCCCCAGCAGTCTTCCAGCCAGCGGGTGCCCCCAGCGTGCTCTCCCCGCCTGCGTGCGCTCCAGCCAGCGGGCGCCCCAGCGTCTCTCCGAGCCAGCGGTGCCTCCAGCGTCCTCCAGCCTGCGTTCGCCTCCAGCCAGCGGGCGCCCCCCAGCGTCCCTTCCAGCAGCGGGCGCCCCCAGCGTCCTCCGCCAGCGGGCGCCTCCAGCGTCTCTCAAGCCAGCGGGTGCCCCAGCATCCTCCAGCTGCGTGCGCCTCCAGCCAGCGGGCGCCCCAGTGTCGCTCGCAGCCAGCGGGCGCCCCCAGCGTCCGCTCCAGCCAGCGGCCCCCAGCGTCCTCCAGCCGAGCGGGCGCCTCCCAGCGTCCTCAGCCAGCCGGCGCCCCCAGCGTCCCTCCCAAGCCAGCGGGCGCCTCCAGCGTCTCCCAGCCAGCGGGCGCTTCCAGCGTCCCTGCCAGCCAGCGGCGCCCAGCGTCCCTCCAGCCAGCGGGCGCCCCCAGCAGTTGCAGTATTCATGTTAAAGCTCATAACCTGCCTTTGTTGTAAATCAAAATATTTTCAAGTCACAGACGCCTTGTGAATAAATACCAAATATTAACATTTTTAATAAAATATTTATTCCAGGAAGCTGGAAATTACTCAAAGAAATTTGAATGCTCATTGGGAAAAAAGACATGTGACGATGAACCCAAAAGATGGTCTGAAGTTTTGATTGATGCCCTAAATGAAGAGGTAACATCGGGGGGGAGATGGACAAAGGTGGGTAACAGCTGTGATTGGAACCAAGGCCTGGCGTGTAGGTATCCATGTGATACCATGGCCTGGCGTGTAGGTATCCATGTGTTACAAAGGCCTGGCGTGTAGATGTCCGCCAGTATGTTTATTTGAGGATATAATGCCAGAAACTCAAAGCCGTACTCTAAACAAAGTTTACTCAACAGAGCAATTTCTATCATAACTGAAGAACAGGAAAACATCTCACGCCTTCCCCGTCGTGGCTTCATTTTGGACATTGGTTCTAAAGCCACCCAGTCTGTTTGGAAAAATAACACCAAATGTTCTTTTTAATACAGATGGATCAGGTTCTTCATCGATTTTCAGCGCTGACCAACCTAACAAAATGTTACCAAATGCATCTGGAGGAACTTCAGAAGATAAAATCCCATCGGTCCCAGACAAGGAACCCGAGGCTGGTATTTTAAGCACTAGTGGACATTTCATTCAGTGACAGCCATCGTGGGATCTGAGCGACGTGTCCGGGATCTGCTCGCTCTGGAACCAGTGATCAGTCCGGAGAACATTTCAGGCATCAGGTGCCAGCGAGGGTTAATATCTAAGATAATGGGAAGTGTCAACTTCTTAATAAAAATAAACAAACAAACAAACACAGGGGGTGTGGTCCAACAGTTAAGATCGTCCAGTGGATGTGGTTAGAGGTGTTGTTGGGGCGAAGCTATTTGCGTGTTACTGAATGGGGCATTTAGAAGAAGAATAATGTTTTTAGCCCGTTTAATGTATAAAGCCGTTTCTTGCTGTTCCTATACACATTATCGGGGCTTTTAGGGCTGGAGAACCCTGTGATACCCTCATACCCAGCAAACACTCTGACTTCTAGAAACAGGGGCATCAGGGGACTAAAAAGGGCACAGGGATTTGGGGGCCAAAATGGGACTGGCCAAACTAAGCCGGGGCATGTGGGAGGGAAGCCAGCGGGGTTCACAGCCACAGAGCTGACAATCTTATAAAGGGTTTGTGGGGATGTTGG
>VKOC01015896.1:0-12138 GCA_009364415.1 Spea multiplicata
GAAGCGGGGGGTCTCCCCTTTCTTCGCGGCAGCTGCGGCCGCCGGACCGAAGCGGGGGGTCTCCCCCTACCTCGCGGCTGCTGACCGGGGAGCCGTAACAGTACCCCTCCTCAAAGGGGCGACCTCAGGGCGACCCCTGTTAGAGCAACTCCGCCCTCTAGCCAGGAATGCACGCACAAGATGGGGAGCATGAAATCGAGCCTCCGGTACCCAGGAACGATCCTCTGGGCCAAGTCCCCTCCAATGAACCAGATATTGGAGACTCCCTTGTTGCCTGCGAGACTTCAGGATAGCTTGAGGAGTACGTCCAGGAATATCTGTGGCCGAAGTCTCCGAAACAGAGGATCTGGTCGAAAAGCGGTTGCAAACCAGCGGCTTCAATAGGGAGACATGGAAGACTCGAGGAATACGGAGTGTCCTAGGCAGAGAGAGTTCATAGGCGACAGGGTTCACCCGGCGGACAATCGAGAAAGGACCGATAAAACGTGGTGCCAGCTTCATGCTGGGTACTCTGAGTCGCAGGTACCTCGTAGACAACCACACTCTGTCCCCAGGAGAATAAGCAGGATTCCTAGAACGCCGTTTGTTGGCTTGGAGTTCCTGTCGCTCACCAGCCAATTCCAGAGCCCTCCGCACCGAAGCCCACGTAGACTGGATAGTCGCCAACCGCTCCTCCAGTACTGGATCAGTAGAAGTAGGGAAGGCGCCAGGAAAGGGTTGTGGGTGAAGACCATACACACAGTAGAAAGCGGACTCTCCAGTGGACTCTTGTACCGCATTATTGCGAGCAAATTCAGCCAATGGCAACAGGTCAACCCAATCGTCCTGATGATGGTTAATGAATATGCGCAGGTACTGTTCGAGATGCTGGTTAGCCCTCTCTGCTGCGCCGTTGGACTGTGGGTGGTATGCGGAGGAAAAAGCCAGGGTGACCCCCAAGGCTCTAGTGAACTCGCGCCAAAAACGTGCAATAAACTGAGTGCCACGGTCGGAGACAATCTCAGTAGGGACTCCATGGAGGCGGACGATCTCCCGCATGAATAAGTCAGCCAACACCGAAGCCGTGGGCAGTCTCCTCAAGGGTATCATATGCGCCATCTTAGAAAAGCGATCGACGATCATGAGGATGACAGTATATCCCTTGGAGTTGGGTAAGTCCACGATAAAGTCCATGGCAAGGTGAGTCCAGGGCCTTGAAGGACGAGGTAATGGATGGAGCAGCCCAGCAGGGAGATTTCTAGAAGACTTGTTGGCAGCACACTTGAGGCAGGAGCGGACAAACAGGGCAGTATCCCTGCTCCATTCTGGCCACCAAAATGTCCTGGACACGAGGTCCTTGGTACGTGCTAGCCCAGGATGGCCTGCGGTTCTGGAGCCATGGGACAGACGAAGCACGCGGGTACGGAGGTTAGCAGGAACAAAAAGTTTCCCAACCGGCAACGAAGCTGGAGCTTGGGCTTGTAAACCAGAGATGCGGTCAAGCAAGGGAGTCCGGCAACGAAGGTGTAGAGCAGCGAGAACCTTGGTAGTAGGTACAATGGGCTCAGGCGCACGACCCTCCTCCTCGGGAAGCACATGTATCCGGGAGAGGGCGTCAGCCTTGACGTTCTTGGAACCTGGACGATAAGTCAATACAAAGGAAAATCGGGAGAGAAACAAAGCCCATCTGGCCTGTCGAGGGTTCAGGCACTTGGCATTCTCAATGTACTGAAGGTTCTTGTGGTCCGTTAGAATCAATGTAGGAATCTGAACACCCTCCAGAAGATGACGCCACTCCTCCAGTGCCAGGATTACAGCCAGCAGCTCCTTGTTCCCCACATCATAGTTCCTCTCTGCCGGGGAAAATCTCCTGGAGAAGAATCCGCACGGATGGAGAGGACCACTGTATGAGACTCTCTGGGACAGGACAGCCCCGACTCCGGCCTCCGATGCATCGACCTCCAGAACAAATGGTAACCGAGGATCAGGATGACGCAACACAGGAGCGGTGGTAAATTTAGTCTTGAGCCGAGAAAAAGCGGAAATGGCCTCGGGAGACCATTCCAGGGTGTTAGCCCCTTTCTTAGTAAGGGACGTTAAAGGAGCCGCAACCTTGGAGTAGTCACGGATGAAGCGTCTGTAATAGTTCGCAAACCCTAGAAAACGCTGCAGGGGTTTCAGGCCCAGGGGTTGAGGCCAGTCTCTGATGGCTTGTACCTTGGATGGGTCCATCTCGAAACCAGAGGGCGTAATGACGTATCCTAGGAATGTCACCCTCTGGATCTCAAACTCACATTTCTCGAGTTTAGCATATAGTCCATGGAGCCGTAGTCGGGACAAAACGCGAGTAACATGGGTACGATGAGACTGCAAATCCGAAGAGTATATCAGAATGTCATCCAGGTACACTACTACAAACTGTTGGAGAAAGTCCCGGAGGCAATCATTGATGAATTCTTGGAAGACTGCCGGGGCGTTGCACAGCCCAAACGGCATAACAGTATATTCGTAATGTCCCGAACGAGTATTGAAGGCAGTCTTCCATTCGTCGTCCGCACGGATCCGGACGAGATTGTACGCACCCCGGAGATCCAGCTTGGTGTAAATGGTGGCCCCACGTAGCCTATCGAAAAGTTCAGAGATTAGAGGAATGGGGTATGTGTTACGCCTGGTGATCTTGTTTAGACCACGATAATCAATGCAAGGACGAAGCTCCCCGTTCTTCTTTTTCACGAAGAAGAAACCTGCGCCAGCAGGGGAGACAGACCGGCGAATAAATCCTCGGCGAAGATTCTCCTCTATATACGATTCCATAGCTTGGGTCTCCGGAATGGAGAGTGGGTAAACCCGCCCCCGGGGTGGCATGGTCCCAGGAAGCAAGTCAATCGGGCAGTCATAAGGCCTGTGTGGTGGTAGCTTCTCAGCCTCCTTCTTATCAAATACATCCGCGAAATTCCGGTACTGTGCAGGCAGAGAGGAGGTCACACTTGAAGAAGCTGTAACCGTGGCATGCTTAAGAGGGGTGAGGCAATGTGCTTTACAGGACGCACTCCAGGCCGTGATCTGAGTCGTAGTCCAATCAATAGCAGGATTATGTACTTGCAACCACGGAAATCCCAATATAATGGGAATGGAGGGTGAGCGGATGACGAGAAGTTGTAATCGTTCCTTGTGTACGATCCCGACGGCAAGGTTGAGTGGAGCTGTAGAGCGAGAAATCTGGTCTGGACGAAGCGGTCTGCCATCAATAGCCTCAACAGCTAACGGTACGGGCAGGGATAGGGTGGGAATGCGTTGCTGCTCACAAAACACCGAATCAATAAAGTTGCCGGCAGCGCCGGAATCCAGGAAAGCCTCAGTGTCAACGAATCCAGCATCCCAGACCAGACGGACCGGAACAGTCATGCGGGTAGTGAACACGTTAGGGGAATAGTTCACCACACCTATGGTAGGTTCCCCTGGCCTACCTAGGTGCGGGCGTTTCCCGGCCTGCTAGGACAGTGTCCGATGAAGTGACCCGAGAGTCCGCAGTAAAAGCATAATCCCTCCCGTCTCCGCCTGTTCCTCTCTCGTTCGGAGAGCCGAGTGGCTCCCAACTGCATGGGTTCCTCAGACGGTTCGTTCAAAGGCTCGGCAGAAGAAAACTGAGGCGAGAAGCGTGTAGTAGCTCTCCCACCCTTGTCACATAACTTCAGACTCTCACGTTGGGCTTGTCTTTGGCGGAGACGCAGATCAATCTGGGAAATATACGAAATCACGGAGTCTAGCTCCGTGGGCAAGTCTCTGGCAGCAGTCTCGTCCTTGAGGGTCTCAGAAAGTCCATTCAGGAAGGCGGCCACTAATGCCTCATTAGTCCAGTTCACCTCTCCCATCAGGGTCCGAAACTCTATCGCATACTCCAGAAGCGGACGGGACCCCTGACGAATGGTAAAGAGCGAATTAGAAGCAGTGGCCCTTCTACCCGGAGTATCAAATGCGGCACGTAGACTGGAAACAAATTCAGCATAGGAGCACACTGTAGAGACGTTCCTCTCCCAAAGCGGTGAAGCCCATGCCAAGGCTTTATCCGTAAGGAGTGAAATGACGTATCCCACCTTGGCACGTTCAGTGGGAAAGGCATAAGGAGACAGTTCAAAGTGTATCTCACACTGGTTCAAAAAACCTCGACAGGTTGCTGGATCCCCATTGTAGCGTTGGGGTGGAGGCAGGTGAGCAGGAACCGTGGCTACAGGTAACGGCGGTGGAGTAGGAGCCGCCACAGGTTGAGGTGCTTGCTGCGAAGGATCAGTACGCTGAAGCAAGGTCTGAAGAGCTTGAGCAAATTGATCCAGACGATGATCCATCTCGTCAAGTCGAGCCTCAGTGGACCCTTGTCCTACCGAAGCGGGTCTCATGATGGCCTTCTGATTCTGTCACGACACAGCGTACAGAGGAGACTCCGTAGTCAGGTAGGACTGGCAGGAATGGTCCAGTGAGCCGAGGTCAGGATAACGGAGAGCAGGATACTCGAGGAACAAGCCGAGGTCAGGATACCGGAGGTCAGGATAGTCGAGGAGCAAGCCGAGGTCAGGATACCAGAGATCAGGATAGTCAAGGAACAAGCCGAGGTCAGGATACAAGAAGACAACGTGGTCAGGCAAGCCGAGGTCAAATACAGGAATCAAACAGGAGAACGCTATCTGGGTGCTAGCACGGGGCATAGGCGACCATCAGAAGGCAAAGTCTCAGAGTTCTGAAGTCTCTTAAATAGGCACAGGAAGTTAGGCACTAATTGGAGATTTCCCGCCAAATTTTCAAAGTGCCGTTACGTCACTTCCTGTGCGGCCATCTTGTGGTTGGCGATTGCGTAATCTTCCCATATAGGTTGGGGTAGTACCTGCCGGCGCCACTAGGTGGCGCACAGAAGAACGAGTCCGGACTCCAGAGAAGGACGCGTCTCCCGGCTGCAGCTGCTGGGAGGATCTTGTGCAGGTAGGTGGTCTCCCTCTTCCTCGCGGCGGCTGCGGCTGCTGTGTAGAAGCGGGGGGTCTCCCCCTTCTCCGCGGTGGCTGCGGCTGCTGGGTAGACGAGGGAGGTCTTCCCCTTCTGCGTGGTGGCTGTGGCTGGGGCTGCCGTGCGGAGGCAGGGGGTCTCCCTCTTCCTCGCGGCAGTTGCGGCTGGGGCTGCCGTGCAGAGGCGGGGGGTCTCCCCCTTCTTCGCGGCGGCTGCTGCTGCTGCTGGTCCGAAGCGGGGGGTCTCCCTGTTCTTCGCGGCAGCTGCGGCCGCCGGACCGAAGCGGGGGGTCTCCCCCTACCTCGCGGCTGCTGACCGGGAGCCGTTACAAAACCAACTGTAATTTATAGCCATTTATGTCATGTAAACAAAAGCCAGTGAAGAGATGTACAAGAGGCATGGAGATAAAAATACAAGCTATGTCATTTTTGGATTTTTTTGTAAATAAGTATGAGAAATGATAAGCTAGTCATAAGTATTTTTTGATAAATATGTTTCTTTGAAAATTATTTTATTTATGAAAAATTGCATCAACAATAACATTGCCAAACAAGTTTAAATATTACAACTACCAACATGGTAAAATAAATGATATTTCAATTTTATCCTAAATAATACATGATTATTTCTGCTATTCAGTGTATTTTACCAGACCTATGGTATTATAACTCTTTTTCCAAATTAATGTAATCACTTTTTGTACGGTATTTAATCTGAACAATTGTGTACCTTATGTGCATTGTAAACATAAGAAAAATAGAATTATATTTAAAAAATGATTGTCTTGAAGTAATTGTAATACAAAACAAAATAGACTGAACATATTGATGCTGTTGTATCCTGGATTTTTATCAGTGTCACAAAACTGTACACAATCACGCCAACAAAAAATAAATTGTGTCTTCTTGATTTGATATACATATGTAGCCTGAGTTGTTATCAAAATGAGTGTGTTCTCCTCATTGTATTGTAAAAAGGGACGTAAATAGATAATACATCTCTGATATTCCCGATCTAGCCTTGTCTCTTTTCTGCAGGTGGGTAGATTTAAGCAAGCAACATTACATTTTTGTGCTTTTGTTTACTTTTAGTAATGCTGATGAAATTAACCAGGAGGCATTAGCCTAGACACATATCACATAGCGGGCCCTGACTGACCATCTTACACACCAAGCAAATGACCGTGGGCCGGTTGGCCATTAGGGGGTTATACTTTTAGATAATCCCACGCCAGCGATGGATCATGTGCTGCAGTGATTGACTGCCAGTTGGATACGCATGGCGGCAAGCTGCATGGGTATAAAAACATAATGCTTGGCCGTCATACCCAGTTACATAGTGTGAGAAAGGCTGTTACAAATCATAAAACATAGCACAACAGATACAATGCAGCTTTAACCCCTTAATGACAATGCCCGTACATGTACCGGCTCAAAAAGCATTGTTTTCAATGGGTTTAGGGATCGCCCATTGTCCTTAAGGGG
The DNA here is from genome assembly GCA_009364415.1 of Spea multiplicata. Taxonomy (NCBI): domain Eukaryota; kingdom Metazoa; phylum Chordata; class Amphibia; order Anura; family Pelobatidae; genus Spea; species Spea multiplicata. The sequence goes on from VKOC01015896.1 coordinate 6,456, forward strand.
TTAAACTTGATCTGTTCTAAAACACTTGACATTGATAAATGTGGCCTTTTAGTTATCCCCTAAAATTTCCAAAAGAAGCAACATTAGAAATGGCTTTCATCTTTAAACATGACCCTGACAGGTACAATTCAAAGACCCCACATATATGAACAGAGATTTATACAATATATATTTATGCATATTTGGTCCTAGTTTGAAATAGTATATATATTATGCTAAATAAGAAGCTATTATAAGAAAACATGATTACTAATAATAAATATGGTGGAACGTGTTACACATACAATCCTGAGTACATAATATTTTTTTTAAATGAATAACCACGTTGGGTTTTGTCATATAACAGAAGAATCCGTCAGTAGCTTACACTGCACTAGGCTTAATGCTGTATCTATGAATGTGTTTGCAATAAGTTGCATCACTGATGGATGAAGTTTTAAGCTGAGCTGTGCAGAACTTCAGCTACTGAGGCATTATACTTTTTAGCACCTTCAGCTGGTTGTGCTATTAGACAACCCGTAAACGAGCAACTTTGAAACCGAACAAACACTGTCAAATGTCAATTTTCACATAAATGCACAGCCACATATGCTAGTGCTTCAAGGATGGGTAAATAAGCAAAACAAGGGATACTGACATTTACAATGGCAAACACAAAAGTTTGGTTTCCAAAAAAAAAGCTAATGTAGAAATAAATATATATTTTTTACATACATATTGTCAAACATACAAAGAAGTTTGTCAGGCTTAGCTACCTAATGTCTAGATTCCCTAAAATAAATCGAATCTGTGGACATTTGAAATCATTAAAACCCTACTAAGGTCTTTTTACAGCACCTAATGACTCCATAGGCATGCAGTTTATGCAGTTGTTAAGTTTGTCATATCAGCTTCTAATCTATTTACTGTATATGTCAGACTATGTTTCCTAAATGTTATAGTAATACAGCCAAATGACTTAGGGGTAAAACCATTAAATGACAAAAGGAAGGTTTTCATTTAGTATAGCTTAAAGCCAAAGATAAGATATTGTCATTGGATTAGAGGTTACATTATTTGAAGCTACTTCAGCAGAAAATGTTATTATAATAGTGGATGCATTTAATCTACAGTTGTTGTTATCTAGAATAGGTAAATTGAAAAATGTCTACTAATTGCTAGTACTGTTACTATTTTTTAATGATTTATATAGAATATATGGTATTCTTTAGTTCTGCGCAATGGGATGTCAACTTAATTTTCTGTTCTCAGGATCTGCATGATTAGTCTGCTCCTAATTGTTAATTTGAAGATTGCTGTTCATTGCTTTTGTAAGGGTGAGTGAGAAGGAGGAGAACATCAGAAAACAAAATAAATTAGGTACTATTGACTTTGCATTGACATCAGCTTTCATAAGGTAAACACTGACACTAAATATTGCCACAACTATTACACTTAAGTTGTTGCATAAATTGATGACATGAAAATAAATGATAACAACCTCCATTGTCAACCAACATAGAAATATAAATACAACTTCACCTATAAGACTGGCCTTATGATTTTGCACAATAACAACAAAAGGCTGTCTTTATTTTCCCACTATGCTGGTTCAAGTAAACCTGGCTATGTTTTCAAGATTCTTTAGTCTTTCATAGATATGACTTTAATACCATGGGCATTAATGTAAGTCAACAGGATTTTGGCTCTTCTTTCTATAACATCAATGAGTTTTTCAATCCCTTGACGTCCTCTTTGACTTTCCCAGAAGACCTTGTCCAAGAAGAATGATTGGAGGAGTTTTTCTCGTAACTTTTGGCTTCTTAGAATAGAGACCGCAGACTCTGGGAATCTGGAAAAATAGTACATTTGTGTTTATAAATATCATTCAGAAAAGTTGAGCTACAACTTGACTTTATTCCCATTAAAAAATATTATGAGAAAGAATAAAGTATACATATTTTACAATGCCAGGAGAAGTTTTGACTGATGAAGTGCACAATATAATAAAGTGGTAAGTCTAATCATTGCAGCGTTCTATGTTTATTAAGAGGTGGCCGTGTACATCATTTACTATCCATAAAGAGGAAAAGAAGCTAAAGTGTTGGGTTGAGCAAGCATTTCACTGGGTTAGTAAGTAGTTAAACATGACTGTTCTGTTATAACTTTAGATGTGCTCCTTCCTTAGCATGGCTTATTATTCTTTCTGGACTTTGCCCCAAAGTTCAATATTTAGACCACCATTCCTAACCAAGCCATTCTTAGCTCCCAATGGCTCTACCTACTGTTGTGAACATATCCTGTAATGCAAAGCTTTCAACTGAGCAAACAAACCTGCTAAAGCTTTGTGAAAGCATTGTAGCAATGATAATATGCATAAAAAAATAAACGAAGAATACGTTTACATTTATACAAACTGTTTTTGTATGATAGCATGCAGTGTTATTCAGTGTTGGTTTTGCTTTCTGCAAGTGAACTCTTACTCTTTTATTCCATCCAACAATTTAAAATCCAAATTATCTTCACTTCTGTCGAAATAGCCTTTATTACTAATGAACACCAAGTGCCTTGGATCATGATTCCTCTGTATGATGTGCATCAGATCAATACTCCCAGGATCATCACATTTCAGGTTGAGGCCTTGTTTCACACAGGAATCCTCCTTTCGGGGCCTGAAACCACAGCAGTTTTTGTCAAGTCGAGTATATACCTGTGAAGAAATCACACAGAACAATGTTGTTAAATCAATTATAGAAGATTATTATGGTGTTTAGTTCCAACAAGTTTAACAATGCTATGGATAAGGAAATGTAATGTCATCAAACTTCTGAGAAATCTGGGGCAATTTTGAAGTGAGGTACAAGCTTCCAAGGGTCAGATGGTCCTACAATGAAATGGAGCCCTCAAGTTTGTGCGCCCCCCTGGACGTTGATGATCCACAGGAACACAATGATGCCTCAAGACCCAAAGTGATGTAGTGCATGTCCAGACATAAGGAGGAACTCCTCAAAGTCACCATAAACTGGGAGTAGGGATTTTAGTCCAAACGGTCCAAGGTCAGTTACAGGAGAAAGGCAGGACATTCAGAATACTATGAGTCAAAGAAACACAAGCCAGACTGAGAAGCACAGAGTATGCAGGACCTGAGTTCAACACCAGTTCAAGACGGGTATTTTTATTCCTTTAACCCTCCATCTCACTGGGAACAGGGTGGGGGCATGGGAAAGGCACAGGATAGTTTATTTTATTGTATTTTACAAACGCACGCACTCACATACAGGACCTTTTCAATGCACACTATAAGTCTAAGAATTAAAAATTTATAGCGTGGAAATTTGGGTTATGCTTGGAAAGCCTAAAACCAGCAAAATGAACATATATTTTTGCAGATTTACACTGCATACTGGTAGGTTCACGAAAGCAAGTTTTCCATTGAATTCAGACTGCCACCCTGGCAAAGCTATGTTTATCCTGGAGATCATAAAAACTATGATGTTATGTCTAAATATAGCCTTTTAGGCCAGACAGAAAGTATCACTGTTTGAACAAGGACTTTCCTAGATGATGAAGCAGTCTGCACAACCACAGAATATCCTTTCATTCCCTCTGAGACCTATCCAGTGTAACTGAAGTAAAAGGGGAACACCCATCATTTGTCCTATAACTATTATTTGTATCAGATCAAAACCAAGGTTTCAAACAGTTCTCGCATCTGCAGCATCTGCATAATATAGCATTAAGACAGCTGCATGTACTAGCCAAGGATTTCATTGGACAACTGGGAAATTTTTTTAGTAGTGCCATAATGAATTAACTCTTTGTGATGCCTGAGTGGGGAAATGCATTCAAAATATTATATGACTACCTATGATGACAACCTCTAGCTCTTGGGATACAAGTAAATAAAACCACATTTCCCCCAATGCCAATCCACAACCAGAACTGTTTTTAATTCTCAAACAAAAATTGTTTTTGTGGCACTTCCCCTTTAAGATGTTTACGTAACATAATAAACATATGTTAAGTTAAGTTTAACACTTAACAAAATAGGGACTGCTAATGGGTCACCCCCATCTCAAATGATTAGGCTCTTATTTCCTTGCTGTCTACAATGGCTTGTCTTCCACTTGATTCACGTTCAGCAACTAATGCATGTGTCCCTGGATATAATCATCAAACATGCCTCATCTGGGTTCTTTTCCAAAGTTGTTCCATGAGAGCACTGATCCTGTTTACTTGGTAGTACATGTGCTGTGATTACATTAAAGAGCCCTAAAGAGCAACACTATTTTTTTTACTTATAATTCCAGCCTAAATGGCCTGAACTGTGCCATGGAGAATACAAATGCAGGCCATGAGCCGCAGTAGCCGCTATTTCTAGAAATTGTTTGCTGAGTTCAACTTTGTTCTTACTGAGTAAGTCTTTGATAGAGATTGTGTCACAGTTCCAGAGGTAGGTACTCATATGCCCAATGGAACTATTTTCCAGTTTTCTAGACACTTGAGTTCCCCATCTATAATGTGCATAACAAATAACGGGATCCAAAGACACAAAAAAAAGTCCAGAGGTTGTGTTTTTATGTAATATTCAGATTCAATTCTGCCAAACTAAACAGCTACTTAGCTACAAGACTTACTTATCAGTCACTTCTTTCTAGGAATATGACAGCAAAGTGGCTACTCTACTCTAACCTAATTTATGAACAAACTGGAGTCCCTTTAAAGTTTCCCAAACGTTATGCCACTCCAGCAGTGGCTTAATGCTTATTTATCCCTTTAATATTGAATAACGCTAATAACATTTTAAACGTTACTAAAAGTGTTGTAATGTTCATGAAATTTATGTAATATGTTATAGCATTATAGGCTTTATAATAAAAACATATTGTTTAAGGTTAGCATGTCTGAGGTCCCTCTGACATCAAAATACAAGGATAGTTATCACACATTTTACCAATGAGGTTTCTTTGTTGTTGCTGTAGTCAATGAAAACCAGATACCTATTAATATGCCAAGATAAAAGAGAGTGTATTCTGAACCATGACACACACTAAACTATTTCTAAAGACCAGTACCATGTTTGGGGCCAATACAATCCTCACATGACTTTATATAACATTCCAGACATAGCATGCACACAAAAGGGCTCTATTTTTATCCAAGAGATTCTTCCTCTTCATATGTTATAGAAGACCATAAAGGGCATATGGAAACTAAATGATGAAAGCACATTTATTGTTGTTGAAGAATCTTGTACCATAGTTTCAAAGGGAGATTTATTGTAATGAACCCTGTAGTAACCCAAGCTTTGAAACAGAAGCAGTAGAAGGACCTCAAAGAATGCACTATTCTAAGCAACTCCAAACTGTGGAAACATGTCCCAAGTTGAAGAATCATTGATTTCAATTTAGGGTTACGACAGGAGTGTGAGGACAGTAAAATTATCTTATGCAGTAAATTGAGAGGCTGCTCTGAACATAGAAAAAGACTGCAGAGAGGAATCATTATGCTACTGGCACTACTGGCTGGCGTTGTTGCTGATATATCTATGGAACAAACAAAAAACGTCTTATAAAATACATAAAACAACATTTTCTTTCATGACAATATCCACCATTAAATGTATGTGGAACTTTTTGTTCCAGTGCTCATATAATCAGCTATCAGGTATCTTAGAGACCTCTTCCTTTAGCAAGGCTTTCAA
>VKOC01015897.1:0-21922 GCA_009364415.1 Spea multiplicata
GTTGTATCCTGGATTTTTATCAGTGTCACAAAACTGTACACAATCACGCCAACAAAAAATAAATTGTGTCTTCTTGATTTGATATACATATGTAGCCTGAGTTGTTATCAAAATGAGTGTGTTCTCCTCATTGTATTGTAAAAAGGGACGTAAATAGATAATACATCTCTGATATTCCCGATCTAGCCTTGTCTCTTTTCTGCAGGTGGGTAGATTTAAGCAAGCAACATTACATTTTTGTGCTTTTGTTTACTTTTAGTAATGCTGATGAAATTAACCAGGAGGCATTAGCCTAGACACATATCACATAGCGGGCCCTGACTGACCATCTTACACACCAAGCAAATGACCGTGGGCCGGTTGGCCATTAGGGGGTTATACTTTTAGATAATCCCACGCCAGCGATGGATCATGTGCTGCAGTGATTGACTGCCAGTTGGATACGCATGGCGGCAAGCTGCATGGGTATAAAAACATAATGCTTGGCCGTCATACCCAGTTACATAGTGTGAGAAAGGCTGTTACAAATCATAAAACATAGCACAACAGATACAATGCAGCTTTAACCCCTTAATGACAATGCCCGTACATGTACCGGCTCAAAAAGCATTGTTTTCAATGGGTTTAGGGATCGCCCATTGTCCTTAAGGGGTTAAACTTGATCTGTTCTAAAACACTTGACATTGATAAATGTGGCCTTTTAGTTATCCCCTAAAATTTCCAAAAGAAGCAACATTAGAAATGGCTTTCATCTTTAAACATGACCCTGACAGGTACAATTCAAAGACCCCACATATATGAACAGAGATTTATACAATATATATTTATGCATATTTGGTCCTAGTTTGAAATAGTATATATATTATGCTAAATAAGAAGCTATTATAAGAAAACATGATTACTAATAATAAATATGGTGGAACGTGTTACACATACAATCCTGAGTACATAATATTTTTTTTAAATGAATAACCACGTTGGGTTTTGTCATATAACAGAAGAATCCGTCAGTAGCTTACACTGCACTAGGCTTAATGCTGTATCTATGAATGTGTTTGCAATAAGTTGCATCACTGATGGATGAAGTTTTAAGCTGAGCTGTGCAGAACTTCAGCTACTGAGGCATTATACTTTTTAGCACCTTCAGCTGGTTGTGCTATTAGACAACCCGTAAACGAGCAACTTTGAAACCGAACAAACACTGTCAAATGTCAATTTTCACATAAATGCACAGCCACATATGCTAGTGCTTCAAGGATGGGTAAATAAGCAAAACAAGGGATACTGACATTTACAATGGCAAACACAAAAGTTTGGTTTCCAAAAAAAAAGCTAATGTAGAAATAAATATATATTTTTTACATACATATTGTCAAACATACAAAGAAGTTTGTCAGGCTTAGCTACCTAATGTCTAGATTCCCTAAAATAAATCGAATCTGTGGACATTTGAAATCATTAAAACCCTACTAAGGTCTTTTTACAGCACCTAATGACTCCATAGGCATGCAGTTTATGCAGTTGTTAAGTTTGTCATATCAGCTTCTAATCTATTTACTGTATATGTCAGACTATGTTTCCTAAATGTTATAGTAATACAGCCAAATGACTTAGGGGTAAAACCATTAAATGACAAAAGGAAGGTTTTCATTTAGTATAGCTTAAAGCCAAAGATAAGATATTGTCATTGGATTAGAGGTTACATTATTTGAAGCTACTTCAGCAGAAAATGTTATTATAATAGTGGATGCATTTAATCTACAGTTGTTGTTATCTAGAATAGGTAAATTGAAAAATGTCTACTAATTGCTAGTACTGTTACTATTTTTTAATGATTTATATAGAATATATGGTATTCTTTAGTTCTGCGCAATGGGATGTCAACTTAATTTTCTGTTCTCAGGATCTGCATGATTAGTCTGCTCCTAATTGTTAATTTGAAGATTGCTGTTCATTGCTTTTGTAAGGGTGAGTGAGAAGGAGGAGAACATCAGAAAACAAAATAAATTAGGTACTATTGACTTTGCATTGACATCAGCTTTCATAAGGTAAACACTGACACTAAATATTGCCACAACTATTACACTTAAGTTGTTGCATAAATTGATGACATGAAAATAAATGATAACAACCTCCATTGTCAACCAACATAGAAATATAAATACAACTTCACCTATAAGACTGGCCTTATGATTTTGCACAATAACAACAAAAGGCTGTCTTTATTTTCCCACTATGCTGGTTCAAGTAAACCTGGCTATGTTTTCAAGATTCTTTAGTCTTTCATAGATATGACTTTAATACCATGGGCATTAATGTAAGTCAACAAGATTTTGGCTCTCCTTTCTATAACATCAATGAGTTTTTCAATCCCTTGACGTCCTCTTTGACTTTCCCAGAAGACCTTGTCCAAGAAGAATGATTGGAGGAGTTTTTCTCGTAACTTTTGGCTTCTTAGAATAGAGACCGCAGACTCTGGGAATCTGGAAAAATAGTACATTTGTGTTTATAAATATCATTCAGAAAAGTTGAGCTACAACTTGACTTTATTCCCATTAAAAAATATTATGAGAAAGAATAAAGTATACATATTTTACAATGCCAGGAGAAGTTTTGACTGATGAAGTGCACAATATAATAAAGTGGTAAGTCTAATCATTGCAGCGTTCTGTTTATTAAGAGGTGGCCGTGTACATCATTTACTATCCATAAAGAGGAAAAGAAGCTAAAGTGTTGGGTTGAGCAAGCATTTCACTGGGTTAGTAAGTAGTTAAAAATGACTGTTCTGTTATAACTTTAGATGTGCTCCTTAGCATGGCTTATTATTCTTTCTGGACTTTGCCCCAAAGTTCAATATTTAGACCACCATTCCTAACCAAGCCATTCTTAGCTCTCAATGGCTCTACCTACTGTTGTGAACATATCCTGTAATGCAAAGCTTTCAACTGAGCAAACAAACCTGCTAAAGCTTTGTGAAAACATTGTAGCAATGATAATATGCATTAAAAAATAAACGAAGAATACGTTTACATTTATACAAACTGTTTTTGTATGATAGCATGCAGTGTTATTCAGTGTTGATTTTGCTTTCTGCAAGTGAACTCTTACTCTTTTATTCCATCCAACAATTTAAAATCCAAATTATCTTCACTTCTGTCGAAATAGCCTTTATTACTAATGAACACCAAGTGCCTTGGATCATGATTCCTCTGTATGATGTGCATCAGATCAATACTCCCAGGATCATCACATTTCAGGTTGAGGCCTTGTTTCACACAGGAATCCTCCTTTCGGGGCCTGAAACCACAGCAGTTTTTGTCAAGTCGAGTATATACCTGTGAAGAAATCACACAGAACAATGTTGTTAAATCAATTATAGAAGATTATTATGGTGTTTAGTTCCAACAAGTTTAACAATGCTATGGATAAGGAAATGTAATGTCATCAAACTTCTGAGAAATCTGGGGCAATTTTGAAGTGAGGTACAAGCTTCCAAGGGTCAGATGGTCCTACAATGAAATGGAGCCCTCAAGTTTGTGCGCCCCCCTGGACGTTGATGATCCACAGGAACACAATGATGCCTCAAGACCCAAAGTGATGTAGTGCATGTCCAGACATAAGGAGGAACTCCTCAAAGTCACCATAAACTGGGAGTAGGGATTTTAGTCCAAACGGTCCAAGGTCAGTTACAGGAGAAAGGCAGGACATTCAGAATACTATGAGTCAAAGAAACACAAGCCAGACTGAGAAGCACAGAGTATGCAGGACCTAAGTTCAACACCAGTTCAAGACGGGTATTTTTATTCCTTTAACCCTCCATCTCACTGGGAACAGGGTGGGGGCATGGGAAAGGCACAGGATAGTTTATTTTATTGTATTTTACAAACGCACGCACTCACATACAGGACCTTTTCAATGCACAATATAAGTCTAAGAATTAAAAATTTATAGCGTGGAAATTTGGGTTATGCTTGGAAAGCCTAAAACCAGCAAAATGAACATATATTTTTGCAGATTTACACTGCATACTGGTAGGTTCACGAAAGCAAGTTTTCCATTGAATTCAGACTGCCACCCTGGCAAAGCTATGTTTATCCTGGAGATCATAAAAACTATGATGTTATGTCTAAATATAGCCTTTTAGGCCAGACAGAAAGTATCACTGTTTGAACAAGGACTTTCCTAGATGATGAAGCAGTCTGCACAACCACAGAATATCCTTTCATTCCCTCTGAGACCTATCCAGTGTAACTGAAGTAAAAGGGGAACACCCATCATTTGTCCTATAACTATTATTTGTATCAGATCAAAACCAAGGTTTCAAACAGTTCTCGCATCTGCAGCATCTGCATAATATAGCATTAAGACAGCTGCATGTACTAGCCAAGGATTTCATTGGACAACTGGGAAATTTTTTTAGTAGTGCCATAATGAATTAACTCTTTGTGATGCCTGAGTGGGGAAATGCATTCAAAATATTATATGACTACCTATGATGACAACCTCTAGCTCTTGGGATACAAGTAAATAAAACCACATTTCCCCCAATGCCAATCCACAACCAGAACTGTTTTTAATTCTCAAACAAAAATTGTTTTTGTGGCACTTCCCCTTTAAGATGTTTACGTAACATAATAAACATATGTTAAGTTAAGTTTAACACTTAACAAAATAGGGACTGCTAATGGGTCACCCCCATCTCAAATGATTAGGCTCTTATTTCCTTGCTGTCTACAATGGCTTGTCTTCCACTTGATTCACGTTCAGCAACTAATGCATGTGTCCCTGGATATAATCATCAAACATGCCTCATCTGGGTTCTTTTCCAAAGTTGTTCCATGAGAGCACTGATCCTGTTTACTTGGTAGTACATGTGCTGTGATTACATTAAAGAGCCCTAAAGAGCAACACTATTTTTTTTACTTATAATTCCAGCCTAAATGGCCTGAACTGTGCCATGGAGAATACAAATGCAGGCCATGAGCCGCAGTAGCCGCTATTTCTAGAAATTGTTTGCTGAGTTCAACTTTGTTCTTACTGAGTAAGTCTTTGATAGAGATTGTGTCACAGTTCCAGAGGTAGGTACTCATATGCCCAATGGAACTATTTTCCAGTTTTCTAGACACTTGAGTTCCCCATCTATAATGTGCATAACAAATAACGGGATCCAAAGACACAAAAAAAAGTCCAGAGGTTGTGTTTTTATGTAATATTCAGATTCAATTCTGCCAAACTAAACAGCTACTTAGCTACAAGACTTACTTATCAGTCACTTCTTTCTAGGAATATGACAGCAAAGTGGCTACTCTACTCTAACCTAATTTATGAACAAACTGGAGTCCCTTTAAAGTTTCCCAAACGTTATGCCACTCCAGCAGTGGCTTAATGCTTATTTATCCCTTTAATATTGAATAACGCTAATAACATTTTAAACGTTACTAAAAGTGTTGTAATGTTCATGAAATTTATGTAATATGTTATAGCATTATAGGCTTTATAATAAAAACATATTGTTTAAGGTTAGCATGTCTGAGGTCCCTCTGACATCAAAATACAAGGATAGTTATCACACATTTTACCAATGAGGTTTCTTTGTTGTTGCTGTAGTCAATGAAAACCAGATACCTATTAATATGCCAAGATAAAAGAGAGTGTATTCTGAACCATGACACACACTAAACTATTTCTAAAGACCAGTACCATGTTTGGGGCCAATACAATCCTCACATGACTTTATATAACATTCCAGACATAGCATGCACACAAAAGGGCTCTATTTTTATCCAAGAGATTCTTCCTCTTCATATGTTATAGAAGACCATAAAGGGCATATGGAAACTAAATGATGAAAGCACATTTATTGTTGTTGAAGAATCTTGTACCATAGTTTCAAAGGGAGATTTATTGTAATGAACCCTGTAGTAACCCAAGCTTTGAAACAGAAGCAGTAGAAGGACCTCAAAGAATGCACTATTCTAAGCAACTCCAAACTGTGGAAACATGTCCCAAGTTGAAGAATCATTGATTTCAATTTAGGGTTACGACAGGAGTGTGAGGACAGTAAAATTATCTTATGCAGTAAATTGAGAGGCTGCTCTGAACATAGAAAAAGACTGCAGAGAGGAATCATTATGCTACTGGCACTACTGGCTGGCGTTGTTGCTGATATATCTATGGAACAAACAAAAAACGTCTTATAAAATACATAAAACAACATTTTCTTTCATGACAATATCCACCATTAAATGTATGTGGAACTTTTTGTTCCAGTGCTCATATAATCAGCTATCAGGTATCTTAGAGACCTCTTCCTTTAGCAAGGCTTTCAATTATTCATATAGTAAATCAAGCTTATGCTATGAGAAGACAAATTCGAAAATGTGTTTACCCTTCTGGCTATTTTTGAAATGTGCGACCTGTACACATGCCATCATAAGAGGCACTGATATTTGCATTATATAAGTAATTATATTTATACCTGAAGAAGAAAATCAAGAAGTGCCATCTTTGACCATTCATGATGATGGATTTCTGTGCAGCCTGATTCTGGTTTGGGGACTTTGCCATTTAACCAGCAGTTTTGTTTTAGAATCATCTGGTAGGTTCCCCACTTCAGCTTGGTAGAGGACTGAGTGGTGTTGTCTGTCGGGGATAATGAGGAGTCCCACAGAATAACAGGGCATGGTAGACCATCTAAAAAAAAAAAGAAAAGCAAGGTATATGTTTTGTTATCTCTGGGATGGGCATTTACCAAAATAAAATAAAATATCTGTCAACCCATTTCATAGTAGAAGATGCATAATGAGTAGTATTCAGGAGTAGAGTCCTTGTTGTAAGTTTAAGATGCAATTGACTTGATTTGTGAGTCCAGGCCCTATCAGCGATGATATAAGAGGAACCAACTTTTCAAGTTTCAATACACGATTACACATAAACAAATACATGATTACACATAACATATTATGTAAATACCTAAAGTGATTCCACAAAATAGGGAAATATATTTCCGTAATGGAGACATGTTAGGGCAAAGGGTCTTCTGGAACTAGAGGGTTAGAATCGTAGATGTAATGCAACACGGTATTACCTTATTAAGAGTATAATGGATAAGTGGAACAGCCTTCCAGCACAAATGGTTGAGGTTAATGTTGTGAGAAAACATGAATGGGACAGGCCTGGGGCTATTCTGAATGTAAGACAACCAACGAACAAATAAGATTTCATGCCCCAAAATTCGATGTTTCTATTTAAAATACATTTTTACAGCTCAAAGTGTAACATGCAATTTACAAGTAGGTTTTGTCATATTATGTTCTTTTCATTCCAAAATAACTTGAGAAAATACTCAAAAGACTTCCAATAATAACAACAAACAAACAAACATTTTCCTGCATACTAACTCATTTCAGCCACTGTTATTTGGCATATACCTTCTTGTATAGGACATGCCTTTCCTACTCCAGTATTGTCTTGTCATCCACATTCTATTTTAGGAATTAGCTGATTTATTTGACAAATACATATCATATTATCCTTCTAAACCATGACATCCCTTGGCGATGCTGTATCTATACCTACAAATCAATCAGTTACATGCTCCCTAAAAAATAAATGATATGAATCCGTTCAACATACCGGTACTATCAAATGCGGTCCAATAACTTTAGTTATCTCTGTTTATTACAACTTTTTTGTTCATTGTGTATATAATATATTTATTTTAGTTTTTGTTTATTTGACATTACATCCAGATGGCTGTTTCTGGCTCCATGATATCTAAACCAAGATGGAAATAATTATATTTCCAAATTGAAGACAAAATAACCATTAAAGAAGTTGGTGTGACAAGGGAATTTGAAAACAATAGTATCAGCATGTAGCAGACAAGTTTTAAATCTGAGTCACCTTCCTGAGGAAATCGGGCAGGGATAATAGTAAATAAAACCATCAGACAATTCCACAGAGCGCAAACTTTGGCACTACTCTTTTAACCCTTAAAGTGACTTTAGGATGAAACGAAACATTAACGTCAAAGTTAAATCTCTCACAATTCATTTAATATAAAAAACTCCCTTAGAAGGAAATGAAATTACAATAAAAAAATATACAATGCTATTCAGCTACTTATAATGTATCTCTGGCTTTGAAAATAGCCTCCTGTGCTCAGAAGTTTGCATATTTTATATAACAGTTACATTTTAAAAAAATATCTAGTATATATAGTTTGTATTTAACCAAAGTTATACAAAAATAAAGCATTATTTTTTTTACATACAAAAGGTATTTTATATTAAAAAAAAAACTTTTTTGTATGTCACGATAAATGAGTGCTTTACTTTGGTATAAGACTGGAGGGTGCCATTTGTGCAATTCTCATTTGCCATTTTTTTGTATATATATATATAATTATATATGGTTTTTTTGTGTTTCCATGTTTACCGCAGTAACCTAAAAATCCAGCAGACATCACTTCACCAATTTCTGTTTTTTATTTTCTTGATCTATAATCTAGCTCATTGTTCAGTGAAGAAGAAGTCTCCCTCATGGAAATAAAAACACTGAGCTGTCACCATGGAGAAAAATCCTACCCACAATGGTACAGAATCAACGTATGGTACAGGGACATTGTATGAATGTCCTGTGATGGCATCAGAGTCTGGGATTGTATATATATCAGCACTGCAATAGAAATATGCATCATATTTCTAGTCAGTAGTAACTGAGAAATTCAAAAATGATCATTTATATGCCCTAATTATATTTATGAGTAATCAGCTTCAGAGTATATATTAAATAATTCTTATTATAGATTATTCTCTTTAATTTGTTAGTTCTGTAAAGTAATTGCTGTCTAATTTGAATATCAAAAGAATCTGCTATAACTTTGAGCCAAGCAATGAAGGACCTGCTAAGCAGGTATAATAAATAATGGTATCAATATTCCTGGAATTCTAGATCACCCCCCCCCTTTTTTTCTGGTTATTTAAGGGCTGAGGACATAAGACACAACCAAGGCTGAAGACACAACCATGTCTTGAGAACACCGCTGTGGATGGTAGGACATGATACAAATCCATTTTTAGGCTTGGGCAGCTGTTTTTTTACATTTTTCTTCCATTATGATGCTGTTTTTTTCAGCTTTAATCTTAGTTTCAGGAATGCTCACACCCAAACTTCCTGTATTACGTACTCCGGACTTTGGCCTGATTTTCCAATGAAGAACATCTGCACATGTTTATGATACCATTGTTGGGCTCTTAATTGTTGAATGTAATGCATAAGTGTCTATGTTCTCTCATGGAACTAACAGAACCTCTCAGTAGAGCCTCAATGGGACTTCCCAAGGACTGACTATTAGAGCCACTTAGAAGAATTTATTTTACCAAAAAGGGCTAAGTTTAATTAAAAAAATATAATAAATATTTTTTTTTCCCATCCTGCTGCAAACTTGGTTTCTAGCAAATTTAGCTCTGATGGTTGTCTGTACCACCTTCATTATACAGAAGATATAGATATATATATATATATATATGTATGTATATATATATATATACATATATATATACATACATATATATATATAAATATAAAAAAATACTAAATTATTTATTTTGGAAGTAGAATGTACATTATATATGTATAATGTATATTTTATATGTGAAAATGTTTTTAATATTTTTAATGTGAAAATGTACATATAAATGTATGTTAAAATCAGCTTGTCTAGTGTCTGTTTTCAAGACAAGTATGTCAGCTATGCAACTATGAGTGAAAAAAGTATATTATGATATATTTTCCCAAATACTTTCTGTCGAAATTTACAGTTAATATTTTAAAGTGTAGCAGAAAAGCTCTGCTCCTATACCTTTAGGATTTGCATTGATTTATACGACATTGTAAAATCTTCAGGGGGTTCTGAAATCATTAACCCCGTGTAAAGTGGAACATTTCAGAGTTATAGAGAAGGGGTTTTGTTTTCTATAACTACAGTACCAAACTAGTATTATAGTGTTGCAAATAAAACACAAAAAAACGAATAATAAATAATAATAATAAAACGAAAAAAACATAACATAACTGGTAAAGTCATTGCCACAAATCAAATGCAATTCAAAACAGATTCTATCCTGACAAAGACTTGTGAGTCAAATATTGGGGTTTTCTTAGCAGGTGGACTGTTTTCTGTAATTATATAGCTTTTAGCCAATTCTTTGTCAAATTTCTCCATTTGATTTTGCCTGGTTTGGGACTATATGGATCTAGAAGCAAAATCCCCAATGTTTTTATCTATCAGACATATATGTGTCAGTTTAGACAAGATGACTGCTGTATGCTTTTTATTATTTCTGTTGCAAAGAAGGGTTACGGAAATAAATGAAAATATACCCCTAATAATGAAATCCTAAATGGTGAACATCTTGAAAACCGGTTATTCTGCTAACAACAGGCAACTATTAGCTTGTTACATAGGTTTATAGACACAGACAAAGTAAACATATACCCCTTACACAATGCAGTGACTAAAGGGACTTTGCACACATACATAAAGCAATAACTGAATGTGTTTCCTAACCAGTCAGCTTTTATAATGTAAAGGCAGTAAATTAAACCTATGTGTTTAATGGTGTATCAGCATTGTACAATGTACAATTCATGGTACACAGAATACTTTCCTGCTCATGAGCTTACAGTCTAGGGGTTTTATACTACAAATGGAAATCCTTCAGCAACACCCAGACAGAAAGCAAAACACATGCCATGATGTCACGTGAGGGCCAATATCTAACAAGCTTCTTATTATATTCTGTACAGAGTCAAGCAAGTTATCAATTAGTTCCCCATATGTTGCTGAGCTACTGCCATGGCCTGTATGAGAATAATGGGAGTTTCCCCACCCCAAATAGTTTGAAAACTTAAACCTTGGCAATTTAGCAATACTTGCAGGACTCTTCGAGGTCCAACAAATTAGACAGTAAATGAATTCATACGGATTATAGAAGAACTCATGACAAGTCACTTGAGTTTGCCAGTGTCAGCTGTCACTTTTGTCTTGCTATGATGTTAAAACATATCCATTTAGACATCACAGAAATGCTTTAGCACATCATCAAATCCTGAAAATGCATCATGCAGTGATACATCAGAGGAGCCAGTGACAGGCTCTGAGGTCATATCAATGTAGAATGCAGATGATGTCATGAACAGTCTTCCCTACTGCCATGGAGGATGTAGTGCCTCTAATCTTTCAAAAAATAAAACAGGGATATTGTAGCCTGTGCTAAAATTGCATGTTCCCAGATCTTGTGTCTATCTGCGAAGCTTTAGAACATGTGTGTTGTTGCTTTCCTTTGCACAGTCACATTAGAGAGCTGAATGTAATGGTGTGCATCACCTAACCAAAGTATTGTAACCAGCTTCATGCTCAACAAACAGGTTAATAGTATACACCAATAATAATAATATTACTTAAATTACTGAGATTTATCCAATCTCTTTATTGTCAAAATAGTGAAATACATAGCATTCCACTGGCTTTGTCAATTGTTGTATTCTTATTATTCACCATTCTGAGACCAGAACCCAGTTATTGTCATAAGGAAAAAGTCTACGTCATAACTTAAGGAATTGACTCAAACTGTTTGCTGCTCTTCAAGCAATATGCATTTAAAATGATGGTAAATAGAAGTCATGTTTCATCTTTGTTAATGACGTTGTCATTCTTTTAACCCTAGTTTTACATCTGCAATCCTTTTTTTAAAAAAATAAATCTTATGAATATAGTCCTAATTAGAAGTAGATAGTAAAATAATATCACTCTCCTTTCCTATTAAACAAATACACTAGTTACAAAATGTATATACTGGAATGTGAAAACATTGTTACTGCATGTCCCAACAAACTGCAAGCTTGCACTTTAGGAGAATAAATGTTGTTCTGGTTTGTAATACCTTAGAAATGTATATATTTGGCATATCCAGTGTCCTTATCTTGAAGGAATTCAGTTTCCACCAAATGCAAATACTTTGCAAGCTTCAATAATGAAAAAAATGTTTAAATAGCTTGAGAAATGTAACATCTTGACACAGGGTGGTAAGAATGCACAAGCTGGCTTACCAGCCCTCTTGAACTTAAATATTTAGTCTATGTATGCCTTCAGACATGATAGCTTAGCTATGACGCTTCAGCTTTTTTAAAAATGTATAGTTATATTGAAATTTATTAGTAAACAAACAGGGGGAAGCATCACACACACAACTTAGGTGTCCATCAGATGCTGTCTTACAATAGAACAATAGACCATCTTACCTTGGACGAACTCAAACTTTCTGGTGACAGATGGCAGCGTCCTGTTAAGCCCCAGGATCCGATCCAAGTGGAAGGCAAATACTTCACTCATGTCTAGAGGTCTTTTAATAAGACCACACATTCCCTGGCAAGTAGCATTGGGGTCTATCGAAAACGTCATCTTCTGTAAAGGATTGTCAAATAAGATCAAATCACCGTCACTTGAAGGCATCTGCTTAATTCGATTTATCCTGGTGTCTGCGAGAAAACGTATTGCCCGAATGTCTTCTGCACTGAACCAAGGAGGCGCACTGTCACTGTAGATTCTGATGTTACTCTGTTTTCTACTTTCCATCCTTGGCTCAGGCAGCAGAATAATTCCTTTATCCCTGCTTTCATGTTCATCAGCACCTTCTTCTCTTTGCTCAAACCAGTTGTGCCCATCTTTTCTTTTGAAGCCCTGAAAGATTCCTTGGCTGTGCTCATACAGAACCTGGGTAGGGTATTTCCTCCTCTTCTTGGGTTTCACTGTTCCTCTTATATTGGCTGGTTTGCTCCTCTTAGACCTCAGGGTGATGTAGACTACATTGGGTTTCAGGGTTGATGGAGAACTGCTCAGAGCGCCCCCATCTGGGTTCTCACTTCCCCTGTAGATGGTGTCCTGCTCCAAGTAGGTTCTACTAGGTTGTCTAGTGGCAGCATCATAGAGCCCTTTGGGGGACAACAGATTCTTGTTCTGAGGCTCAAAATGAACCACTTTGGTTATTATAAAAATCCCATAGAGAACACATGCAGTGCAAAGCAGCAGAAGATTCCTTTTGCTTCTTGGGCGTCTCCCACCCCAAATCCTTAGGATCCAGGAGCAAAGCAATATAACTGAGATCTTAAGAGTTCCTACCCGAGCTGAGGTCATTTCTCCAGAGACTCTACATGACAGCTGCTAAAGGTTTGTGACCACCAGTCGGGCTGTTCCATGCTTTCTCCAGGCTAACCTTAGAGATGAAGGAGTTTGTATCAGAAGTCTGTGCCTGGGCTGGGAATAGGAGTTTCACTGTCACTCCACAGCACCGAGCTTGGGAGTCTTTTATCAGCTACCACTAGGGAAGCGATTGCTTTCTCTGAATGAATGGAGACAACTGTGTAAACATAGCTAGGCGGAGATCAGCAGCCCCAAATGTCACAGGCTGCCTGCCTTATGATTGTTCATGTGAAAAGAAGAAAAAAAAAAATCTGATTTTTTTTTTGTGTGTGTGTCATTGCAGGAAGTGTGTGGTTGCAGGGAAATAATATCCCACGGGCTGGGATGATTCCATAACCCCAAGCACATCACTGCTCTAGAATGGATAGTCATCTGTGCAAATATGCAAAAAGGGATTCAGGGAGTCACTCCTACAATCTCTGTTTATTTATAATTAGCTTTAAAGTGCTAAATGAAGGAGGAAATATGCCGTGACTGCTTTCAATTCCCACGCGTGTTCACCGTAGCTCGTGGGATCGATCGGTTTAACCCTTGATTCCCCGGTTTTGCACTCTGTTGAAAGAGCCATGACATCAGAGCCCAGTCCAAATGTTACACTGACTAGTTATACTTACAGTCACGTTTAACCCTTTGTTTCATAGGTAGATATTCTATATTAAGAGATTTGTCAGTGCCCAGTAAAAACTTAGCTACAGCCTTTTTGACAGAATGCTGCAGAGAAAGTATATTTGAAGAAGGAGAAATGTGAGGACGCAACTAGAGGGTCAGAGGCTTAAATGTCCTCTCAATCATGCTTAGATGCACGATTGAGAGGGTGGTGGATACGTGGAACAGTCTCTTGGCAGAAGTGGTAAAGTTTTATACAGTGATGGAATTGGGACATGCAAGGGATACACATGAGGCTATCCTGAATCTAAGACAAGGACTGGTTAATGTTTCAGTGTTTGGAGCAGGATTAATAGAGGGACTAAATAAGCTCCCATATGCCATCAAATTCTATGTTTCTAATGTAATAGAAACAGAAAAATGCATATGCACTAAATAGATTCTAAAAAAGTTTTATTATAAGCCTCTAATGGGTCCTGATAAATATGGTTCTAAACATTATTATAATTATTTATATAGAATTGTATACATATCCTAACAAAGAATGTAGGATATGTAGGTTTAGCTTGCAAATTTACTCTGATTCTATAGGAAGAAGTATAGGGTTGCTATGAGATGCAGCTAGGGCCAAGGCTGGCTTGGGAAAACACCAGGCAGATGCTCCATACTGGATCTGGATCTGGCCACATGCTATATGAGCATAAAAGTTTAACATGGATCACATTCAGCTGTCACCCTCACTTACAACGTCAAGCGACCACTGGCCTTAAAGAGCTAGGTTTGGCTGGTCATTGCCACCTGCCACTCAAGCCCTGACTGGTGCCATAGGCAAGTGGACTATGTCAGCCAAATAGGTGGTATCCTATTTTTAAACATTATGTATAAAATGATATTCATGGACAATATAGATAGGAAAAAACACTGGCCAGCAGCTGTTCTGGGAATGGGGGCTTGCGGTGGTCATACCTGAAGAGGAAAAAGTGCCTGCATAGGCGTCCCTGACTTTTTTTCACATTTAGTGGAAAAAAAATTATAATATAAAGCAGGGATCTTCAAACTCGGCCCTCCGACTACATCTCCCATAATGCTCCTTCAGCTAAGGGGCTGGCTGAGGAGTATGGGAGATGTAGTCCTGCAGCAGCTGGAGGGCCGAGTTTGAAGATCCCTGATATAAAGTATGCAAAAAAATGTGCTCATGTTTCAACAAGATTGCCTTGTGACTTTGAGTTATTTTTAAGAACAAAAAAGCAAAAATGACTGATCAGCGATTCAGTTTCTAGTCCCAAGCAAAAAATAATTTATATATTTGTGTGACTGAATGATTTTCAGATATAAACTTCTGATATAATGTCAAACTCAAGATCACCCAGGCCTTAATTTATTATCTTAACGTATGTGGACTCATTGTGTATCTCTTAATAACGCACAAAATGTAATCTTTACATTGTCCTTGCCATTTTGCAAAAGTATAGGATTTAAATAGCACCAGCAGATTCTAAAGACTTAGCACTTTTAAATAGGGGAGGCTGAAAACAGTACCATTAAAATTGACAAAAGTATTAACACATTTATTTAGCATTAACTCATTCAGGACCAGGGTTAGTTTAAAATGTTTGTGTTTGACCAGAGTAGGTTTTTTGCTATATCTTTAATCAACTGTGATTTCCCATTTACTCATGTAGTGTACTCCCACAATTATATATCAGGGGTTTTCCAGGTAAAGTAGGGCTTTCTTTTGAAATAATACCAGTATGTGTGTGTATATGTGTATATATATATATATATTATATATATATATATATATATATATATATATATATATATATACCATCATTTGCTATGAAAATCACTTTTGCCAGGTCCCTCAAACAGCTTATCTGTGCCATCTTTGCCCCCATTTGTCTGTGACTTTCTTGTCCCCTTCCCCTTTTCCAACATACACTCTGGCACACGTATGTAAACACACTTACACAAATTACATACACTTACTGATATTCACTAACACACATGTACACATTTATTCTAACACACTCTCCATCTCATCCCACTAGCACATCCGTGCTCCCAAACACTTACCATGACCTAGTATTATAAAAAGCGTATTTATTTTAAAAAAAACATGTTTTATTTACCCACATACATGTATTAATATATATATAAACACATTTAATATATTTAATATTTTGATATTTAATATAAAGACATTTATGTGTGCTCCACAACAACTTAACTTTATAAACATTACTTCAATGATACTTTCATTCACACCACAAGTACAGGCGCTAGAAACCTAGAGATTTGCTGTTAAACCAGCAATACTCCTTTCACACTGCCCTGCCTGCCTGACATGTCTGCCCAGCAGCCACAGCCAGCACACATGCTTGGGAGGAGGAGGAGGAGGAGGAGGAGGAGGAAGAGCAGAACAATGCTCAGAGCTCACGTGACCAGGAAGTCATTCCCTGCTACAGTCAATGTTATGATCATTCATCAGAGTAAGCAGATCAAAACAGAGTAATCTGAAGGTAGGTGCTCTCTCTCTCTATATATATAGTGTATATTAATAGTCTATATATAAAGTTTGTGTGTGTGTATATATATATATAATATATATATATATATATATATATATACACACACACACCATATTTACAGAACACAAATAAACAAGTCAGCAACAATAGGAGAGCTACAAGGTACAACTGCAGTATTGAAACATTGTATTGGAAATCCTGTTCCTTAACCACCAAACAACTTGTACTGTGCATTTATATTATGTAAAGAAAGAGGCATTGATCCATTCTAGATGTGTTTTATAGACATTACCTATAGTAACCATATCAGCGAGGTCTGCAGTTTCACATATTGGGGGAACTGCCAGGCTGGCAGCACCTTATAAACTTGGTGGTTAATACTTTATGTGCATTGTGGATACCAGATCCTTAATGTTAGTAATTTACTAGAGTAGTTCAAGTGTTTTTTTCCCAGTCATACATCACAAACAACCTATTTTGTTCACTGAAAGCAGCCTTTTCCCACCTAAGGGATTTTGAAATCCACACAGCGGCATCATTTGGATTCTATGGACACATGAATATAGTCCCACAGCCAAAATCTATAATAATCTATAAAAATAAATGTATGATCATTTTAATAATCTGTGAATACAAGGAGATGTATGGCTGTATTTTTATCTTTCATGAAGAAGTTTGTCAGACGTGGCTCTGTAACTTTCCTAAAACACTGATTTTCAGACTCAATTTACTTTGTACATGTGTTCACTGGTGTTTACAAAGTAAACAGAGTCCAAAGGAGGAAATTAGTAAAATAAGATTACATTTTTGTTTGTACAAGCTAAGATTTCCCCCCAACTTTCTCGTTCATACACCTAATGTATGGGCTTGTCTTAATCGGTTCCAGTTTTTGTCATATGTATTGTAAGAAGTGCTGTATAAATAAAATATAATAATAAAAATAATAACAACAGATGCCTTCTCAAGTGGAAAACTCACCCGAGAACATAAACATTACATTAAAGATTACGGATGAACTCCCTGCTATAACAATAAATCTACCTCCCATTGTCCTAAATCTGGGGCTTTTATGAGTAACTAAAAGCTAGTGAGCAAAAAGGAGACAGGTATTACTTTCAAGATTGAAATCACAATAACATGTATTTCACAAATACATTTCCTATCCACCAAATTGATTAAATCAAGAAGTTAAACATGTGTATTTTATTTACACTAGCGTACAATTGAAACTCATTATTGCAAAAACTAGAAATTATTTGGATAGTGAATTCATCAATATAATAAAAAATGATTCCTAATAGTTTCTGCTGGAGCCAAATGTATCGCAGCTGTACATCCAAATGTAGATTGTAAGCTTGTTTGAGCAGGGCCCTCCTTACCCCTTGTTTCTATAAGTCAAAGTGTTCTGTTATATATCACTTGTTATGTCCTGTTTACGTGTTGTACAGCGCTGCAGAATATGATTGCGCTATATAAAACAATAAATAATTAAAATATAAGAACAGCACAAAAAGTCCCCAAATACCATTTCCAACTATATCCTCAATTATTGTAAACAACATAAGAACCTTCATGACAAATTGTTTCCTTCAGTTAACGAAGGCTATCATTATTATTTATATCTTTTATTTTTATAGCGCCAACAATTTACGCAGCACTCCTCACAAAACTTATATTCAAGAGGTATGACAAGACGAGAATTGACAGACCGATACAATAGGTGGAGAGAGCCCTGCATCATTAATAAAGCAAAGTCCGATTCAGAGCCAGTTGGATGTGAAAAATAATGTAAAACATTATTACAATTTAAAATGCTACCATTTCAGGATCGATAGTAAATTTGGTCAATGAACATGTCCTATATACATTAGAATTCGGTGAAAAACTCCAAAATGTGCTAATGGCCTATATAAGCTACATTGTTATGAGGATTATCATTCTTTGTAATATATGGCAATACCCGACAAACAGGTGTTTGGGTCACATATTTTAATGTTTGTGAATTGTCAAGGTTGTACACGCTGTTGTTTTATACTCACGGGTGCATAAGTCACAGATAGAATCTAGGAACAATTTCAGACCAAAAGTTCCCTGGACGTAAAAGATAGAAGTATAGAATTTGACAACAGATAGTAACCATTTGTACGCTCATTTTGTTTTCTTCATTGCTTTCTGTAATGATCCAAAACTTTATTTGGACATTGGCCTTGTCTTATATTCAGGATCGCCTGCGTGCGTGTTTTAATTCCTTCGCTACATTAACCTTTGTCACTTCCACATATCTACCTTCTCTGTATAGTAAAATATCCTTATGTTACAGTTAACATCTAATTAAAAGTATATTGTTTAGTTGTGATATATGTTTGATAGGACTGCATGTCTTAAAAGGCTTAATGTTTGATTTGTTTCATACCCAGTTTGGAAGAATCCTGTTTATAGAAGAAGCAGGTCATGGAGAACTGGACAGATGACGTTAATAATGGTACTGCTAGTAACAATACTCACCTTGCCCTTGGATTTGCATCGTCTGTGGTATCGGTGGTGTTATTTGGTTCCAACTTTGTTCCAGTGAAGAAGTTTGATACTGGAGATGGTATGAATTGTGTTTCTTAATGTAATGTCTGTCCATATTTTTGAATACATAGTTATTAACTTTGATAAGCGGTTATTTACTTTGTTAGCTTACATAATGGAATGATAGCACCCATACACATTCAAAGTTATCCTACAGTTTTTGTTTCCTACTCAAAATGCAAACAAATGTTTTGCCTGAGCATACATTCAGCGTGGTTCATAACAATTGCTGGGAATTATCCGAGTCTTTGAACCTGATGGTCATGGTCAGACTGCAACCACATGCTTCTTGCATTCTTCAGCCTTCTTGCGCATGCTCAGTACCACTAAAGTAGTAGCCAAAATACTTGCAAATGATCAGTGTTTAGACAGCATATATGCGACTGGGTGTTGCTAAACCAATTCATTTTAATTGGTGCTCAACTTCTACTAACTAGAGTGGGTGTTCTGAGTGGAAGAATCACATATTGATTTAAAGCATCAGGGAAGGTTAAATGAAGAATGAAGAAGACCTAGTAACTAAAGAACTGTATCAGTTTGCATGTAATACAATATATGGAGGTACATGCAAAATGAATTCAACCAAAGACGAAAAAGACAGGCACTCGAGTTTAACTTGTATTTTAATCAATATTTATTTCAAACAAGTCAATTCATATTTGATCAGCGTGGGAAAATAAGCAACCAGAAACTGCGCAAGTGTAACGCGTTTCGCGCCTCACTGGGCGCTTACTCATAAGCATGCAAAATGCACTCCGGTATACATTAAACATGAAAGTAGAGCTAGAGTTCTCCTTTAAACATGTTTTTTCAATGTCCAAACTTTCCAGAGACATCAAAAGGCTAAGCAGTCCACCATAAAATAAGGTTTCATCAAGCACATTTCATCTCTTAATCTCTGTGCTGGTCCAATAAAAAAAAATATTGTTGTCAACTAAAGACTCAATAAAGAGCATTTCAGATCATTTTAGGTTTATTGACTAAATGCAGAGTTGACAGGAGAGTTTGCAGGAGAGTTGTGTTTCAGCTCCTTCTCGTCACTATACATTATGGGCAGACTAGATGGGCCAAATGGTTCGTATCTGCCATCAACCTCAGTGAGCATCTTCTGTGGGAAAGCTTGGCTGGCCATGTATAATGCATGGTTAAATTTGTGAGATTCTGCTGATGTATGTGCACCTGTTAAATAATACATTATACAGGGTCAGCTTAGCCTTTCACGCTGGAGAAACGTGCTAGTGTTGGCCCTTCATAATGAATAGCTGAGTGAGAGAGTTAAAAGCCTTACTCCCCTGCAAACTCTCACCTTAACAGATAAACCCTATGATATGACATTAATATTAAGTTGGCTTTTAATGGGGCAGCAGTAAACAACATGTGGCTTTTCTTTTGTTGAACTTGCTAACTAGAATCACCTTTATGGATTATACCAATGTTCACCATATACAGCCAGTCTCACTAATATAAAGCGCACAGTCAACCCACATTTTACACCACCATAAGATGTGTCATTATTACTCTTAAGTTTTATTTGTCTTTTTTAGGCATGTTCTTCCAGTGGATTCTATGTGGATCAATATGGATTGTTTCCTTAGTGGTAAACATCATTCTTCATTCCCCTCGATTTTGGCCACTGGCTATGGTAGGAGGGTGTGTGTGGGCTACAGGTAATGACAGATACTTTGTACATCACATCTCTTTTTGTACTAATGCAAGGAAAGCTAATGAAATGTCTAAAGGGTACTCGTGTATGGTATGGGGAGTGGGTTTTGTTAATTCAACTTGTATTTTTTCAGATGCTTAGGGATGTGTGATCTGGGTTCATTATTTAGGAACTGAAATACCTTTTTCTTCTTAGGTAATATAACAGTTGTCCCAATTGTTAAAACTATTGGTCTTGGGCTTGGGCTTCTGCTTTGGGCCTCCACCAACCTGCTAACTGGCTGGGCAAGTTCTAGGTAATATTTTACAAAATATCATAATGGCGAACAGACATATAACACACCATGGGGAAATATCTGGTCTTGTATTATAATATTTGCTTAGTGACATAAATCAGGCACATACATTCAGGGTACAATGCTTTCAGCAAGAAAACAGTAGAATTATTTAGACGTGACAGTAAATTAATTCAAGGTTGGATAGACTGAGGAGGAGGGGAGTAAACTTAACATGTATACTATATTAGTAACGTATAATGTATTAATATAGCATTAATAAAATTATATCACTTTTTTGCGGATTAGCCAAACTTGGGGTGCGTTGACGTAGTGACGAGCTAAGCAATATATGGCCATACAGTGCGAACGAATCCCCAATGTATATGCCTTAGAATGCAATTCATTCGTATTCACATAACTGTTAACTATGCGGGCAATCACGCCATGTAGCCTAGCAAACATGTATTCCGTGTAAACAGTAACATTAAGTGTTTTGTTTCAGGTTTGGCTTCTTTGGAATAGACCCTGAAGTTGTGGCAAAGCCAAGTTTAAATTACGCTGGAGCTGCACTATCTGCAGTAAGGTATATCTTACTGTATATCAAGATTTCCTAGGTGGAAACACATGGTTTATGCCAAAAATTAAGTGGACGCTAGGTATCTTATTCAGCAGTTAGAATGAAGAGATTTACAGTTCAGTTGTAGTAGAAAATCAAACTATATATTTTTTTTTTGAGTGTGCTTCATCTATGAATCACCTTTTCTAATTTTATATGTATATTATGTAGCCTTAACTTATGATTTTATGTAATTAGATGAACAATTTTATACTAATTTACTACCCTAGATCATTTGCAATGCTTTTATTTCTAGTGCAATTATTTTTCTGTTTGTGAAAACTGAAGTAAAGAGTGCTGTATTGGTGACAGAATCAGAGTCGACCCCTTTGCTGAGAACTAGTGTAAGTTCGGTTTTGTGTGTTTGTGTCTGTATTTATGTATATATATA
>VKOC01015899.1:0-13107 GCA_009364415.1 Spea multiplicata
AGGCCTACACCTTTAAGAATACACGCTGGGACATTTTACCTTCCATGCAGTCAGGTCTTTTGTGAATCATTTTGTTGAAGACAATATTAAAGGAAACATCAAAATTAGCATGGTATCACAAAAAAGTCTGATATTTTAAAATCCATTCTGCCATTGTGACTGGTTCCAAAAATACAGCTTGATGGATCAAATATAAACAAATAATTGTAGTTATTGTAGCTTTACGTAAAGATTTGTATTTAGGATTCAGACTATTTTGCTGCTCACACAAACATATATGCCAATAAACATTTGTAGCAATCATGTTTTATGCCTGGATACAAAAACAATGGAGATTTCTCACTCAACCAACCAAAGGACAAGACGCGGATAACCTCATGGTTACAGGAACTGCCGGGATTTTGGGACATTGAAAACTACTACTGCCTCTCTCCAGTTCATCCCATTTGGAGTATGAGGACATGTACCAAGAAACATGTTGCTTGGAACAGTTTTTTGTGTAAAAATGATTGTTTAGTTGAAGCAGTCTGAATCTGTATTTCAGTCTCTGAGTGATGGAGACATGAGGGTAAACGTGTGTGTGTGTGTGTGCAGTTTAGCTTTGATCCTTGCTCTTGTGTAGATGTCTTCACAGGAAATCTCCTGGTAGACTCTTAATTTAACATCTAACTAATTGGATTCGTGCTGTTTCTGTGGCTTGCTTAATGCCGACCATGCACATTAATTGAGCGCTGCTTAAACATAATCTTAGTGGTGAAGGTTATCTTAACCACATGCATGTTACGGTATTTTGGCAGCGAGATGGTGCTGGTGCAGCTGGGAATAAACAGTTTATAGTGGGGAAGTGATCCTCTCCAACCAGTGTACCTGATGGCATTTAACTCTTCCCTATATATGTTCTGAGAAAAATGTTAAAATAACGTCACTTTAACAGACATGTACAATAAAACTGGTTCTTAATACTGGTGTCTTGCGTCATGGTTGCAGTTTGATGTTACATTGCCCGTTAAGCGCAGAGACTGCCAGAAGCTTTGCACACTTGACTTTTGTGCTAAGAGAGGATATGTCATGTAAGGCACATCGGAATTTAGGTGCCATTATTATAAGTTAGATGACTTTAACTCCTGCCGTGCTGCATCCTAGTGCAGTGTATACCTACCGTACATATTTATATGTTGCAAAAATAAGGTTGTTCCTGGTCTTACTTGCAGACAATTGCACAAGAAGTAGTATTAGCTTGATACAGAAGTATGCCCCATGGGGAGTGGCTAGATCCAAGACAAAATTTTGCAAATCATCCTGTGTTGCCAAAATGATGTTTTTCCTCTGTGTTCTTTGTGCACAGGGATCTGAGCAAGCCACTAATGACTTCTTGTTTTTTTTTCTGTTGCGCTTGAGGACATCTTGTCACAACAAGTCCCATGTCTCGGAAAGTGAATGATTTGCTTCCTGCATAGGAGTGTCTACATCAGTGTATCAGTGTCACTTTATACGATAGATGCTTAGCTAGTGTAACGACTGTAAAAGCTATGACATCACTGTAAATATCCCTGAGTGCACCTGGGCTCCTTTAATTGAACTCTGCATATCGAAGACCCTTTTGTCTGTCCGTTGTGCTTTTCTGAAACACAGCCCCTGACAATCACTTACAACTTGATTACTCGTTTTTGGCATTCAGTAGTTTTTTGTCGTGGATACACCTTAGTCCTACCCTTTTTGCTATTCAGATACAGATTTTTGTAGCAGTTAACACAAGAGAGAATCATTAGAGTAAATGGGCTATAAAATGATACTGTTAATAGTCTAAGCCTTATTATTATTATTATTGTAATAAATGTATAGCACCATCATATTTTGCAGCACTGTACAATGGGTAATCAGGACATAACAAGTAGTATATAACAACAATTCGGCATTAACTGGTCATCAGAAGACGGTAATTAACTGACCACCCAGGACAACAAGCAAACTACATCCTTCTATATACAATCAAAAGGATTTAAACCCTTAATATGCAGCTTGCCTGCTTGGTTTACATTGGAGTAGTCTTTAGATATTGGCTTGTTCTTATGGGGACCTTTTTTTGGATGTATAAATTGCTTTCGGTTTATATATATATATATTATAATAATACTTATTAGTTGAAAGCTTTACAGCACAGATGCATAAATCAGGAATTATTGACTATTATATAAATTCTCCAAATTGATCCAATTTAATGACGGTTAACGGTTTAACAACAGTAACACTAAAAAAAAAAAAAAGAAAACAAAATTATAACAGGGACAGGTTTTATCTTGCGGTTTCTAGAATGAATAATGTAAGCAAAAAATAAATCGCATCTACATCTTCGTTTTTAACCTGAGTAAATTGGATTATTTTTTTTTTTCATTTTCTGAGTCTGTGTGTGTATATATCTTCTGCACTGTGCAAGCTGTAACATGCCTGTAATCTTAGTGCACAGGGATTTCTTAATGTTGTTGGTTTGAATATAAAAGAGAAAGGTGGACCACTTGTGTCTTACAAAGTTTTGTTTAATATACAAGCTCCAACAGACTCTGATGTAAAACCGTGTCACATTGAGAGAATATTGTCTGGAAAACATGTCGTCGGGATCAGATGAGTAAGCCATCTCTTAACCCACTGAGTGCCAGAGGGACATGCAACTCTTTTGCTGCCCCTCACATATTTGGAAGGTTGATCGTGATTGATGAACGGTTGATTTCCATGTGGTTGATCGTGGCTGGAGCCTTTTTAATCAGTGAGGCTTTAGAAAGTCTGGTCCTTGAATGCCCCCCCCCAACTTCACTAAACGTTAGCGGCATTTGATTTTCTATATTACAAAATGCATTTCTCATATTGTAAACCGTCAGTGGCTTTTCATTACATCATTTAAAGATGTATTTCTGCGTCTGCTTTTACTTCATACCAGTGAACAAGTAATGAGTAAATGGGAAAGGTGGTTCTGAATCTTCCCATTAGTATTAAATAGTGGTGTATGCGGTATTATTATCTATTGATTTATATAGCCCCATCATAATATGATCTTTTATTTAGTAAGCACCAACAAATTACCCAGTGCTGTAAAATTTGAATGTACATTAATAAATACGCAGTACTGTAAAAAAGGCAAACGAATGTGAGGAGGATTTTTTTGGTGTAGAATGCTAGTGGTGTCCCAGGGTATATAGACCAGGAGTGTCTGTCCACTGCTCTTTCTACACAGGTTGTCTGGGTATGTTCTCACCAGTAGGCTTGGATGTGTTTTAACCTAGCAATTGGCTTCAACTGCCACATCCAATTATCTTTTGCTACTTAACAAGAGCTGAGCATGGTTTCTTAAACAAACCAATTAAAGTAGCTTTTCCTTAAAACAACAATAAGCGAACAAAGGAATCGCTCTTGTTATTAATTTGGTCTGAAGGTCTCCTAGGGCTTCGATTACAGTGGAACAAGCTTTTGGCACGGAATGTAAGAGTTTTGTTAATGTTCGGGTCTTGGTGATTCGAAATGAACATTCAGGGGTGACTTTTCTTTGGTATTGATTAGCCAAACACCTTTACACCAGTGTCCAGGACAAACTGTTCCTTGGCTGTGTTACTGGGTGACGTAGGGTAGAACTGAGCTGAGGGGGGGCATTTGTGTGGGGAATGAAAGGTATTACCTTGGCCCTGCTTTTTCACTGTACACTTAGGAGTTGCTAATTACTGTAATATTTCATGTTCTGTGCCAGCTACCCGCCTCTGTGTAGTTATTTTGAGGAGTGAAAATATACGAGTTCCCCTGGGATTCCCTTGGTCACAAGTAGCGAGGTTACTGGGGTGCTAACATTAAATACAAAACATTCATGTACGATGTGTGTTTCATTTGTTATCGCAGCCAAAGAGCTGTGCAGATTAACATTTTAGTTCTTACAGGAGGTGAATGCCCATAATTAAGTCCTGTTATTTATTTTTGCAGATGGCAAATGTTTTCTGCTTGTGACACAACGTTACTCCCTCTAGACTCTTTCAGCACCGACTGTAAGAACTGGCCAGTCTGTTCTGGCATTCACAAACTAGACATGTCTTTGAAGTAATATATAACATATTATTGATGTGTATGAGGAAGTAAACCGGTACAGAAACAGGCATACAGTACACTGGAAAGCCGTAACATTTAGCATGCCTCCCTCTCCGACTGTACATGCTAGCAAAGTATGGGACATTTCCTTTGTAATGAACTGTTCCAGGACGCACATCTGCTAAAGAGAGGTGAACAAAGTTTCATCTGCTGCCAGACTGAATGTTAAGACAATAGGGCTCAGGAAATGATTAATGAAAAAGTGTCCAGACACCACTTTCCTACCTATCTGTCCTCTTTCTGGAAGGCATCCTGCAAAGGGTGAAGCTTATGGACAAGGAAGGAAGCTGTAGCTATTGATTGTGTCTCGGAGTGGAGTTCATGAGCAGGTGAGAGGCATTGAGACCTTTGCTTTTAGTTAGTCTGTAACTTGTATACTAAATATAACTTTCCAGCATGACGCAAAAATAATTCTTCTAAAGGCTAAAACTCTTGCCTTTAATGAGATTGACAAGACATTTTAACTGCTCCCGAGTATTGCCCAAGTTAGCATTACTGTACTATACACTGCAGAGAAATGAGGAGACTATTACATTGAACCTTTGACCCTTTTTGCCAGTGATGTTGAGAGCTAAAAACATTGCTGGCTCTTGATTGACTTTTCAGGGTAATTATTTCATCTTCTTTAGCGTGTATCATGGCAGTCTTGTGCTGCTGGATGGATGACCAGTGCATAATGGTTCTCTACCAGTCTTCGCACTTACACTGCCTGTCTCCTGACTCCATTTGTTTAATGCAGTTATGTTATTACAGTTCACTGGACCCTTGCTTCAGTACTCCTTGGTCTGGTTTGGCTTTGGTTTGCATATCTCTACTTGCAATGAGCCAAGCCTGTCGGGGCCAAGTGTTGGGCCCAGCTTTTGGTTAGTGTTAGGTCAGCAAGCAATCATTTGGTATTCCAATGTCGTAAATGTATTATCCTTCTGCCTCAAAAGGTGGTGCACCAATGACAGAGTGCACTTAATTTTGATTATTGTTGTTTCATAGATTTTTATTTTTTGCATTGTTATCTTATGTACACTTTTCTCTTTCTAGATATTTACCTCCCTACTCAAAATGCTTGCTTGTCCACGTAGTCTTGCAGCCTCTTCCGTTCGACGTTATCATATCAGCTGAAGTGGCCTGAGTGCTTGAGTTAAAACTGTGCCTGCGTTCACATTCAGCAGCACGGCCCTGGTGAGCCGAGAGCCACTAACAAGCTATTTCGCAGAACCCCATCTCTCTTTGTGTCTGAATCAAAGCCTTTATTTTTCTAACATTCAGACACAAGGTTGCTCTGTGTTAGTTACATTTATGATTGCTTTACTTAATGACACAAAACAGCACCTGCCTGACAATGTTACTATCTGTATAAAGTACACTCATGAATGATGTTTGTTAAAAGCAGCCTTTCTACGTGAAGCATTGTACAACCAAATACTGTATGCCTTGGGCATCTATAAGCCAAATGAATATGAAAATCTGAATTCTATTTGTATCCAGTGTCTTTGGCCTAGGAGGCCTTTTTCCACTCCATAGTCGTAGCTAATTTAAGAATGGTTTCAAGGGTGGGGTGTTGTATTTTGGAAGGAAATCACTAAAGCACAAGACTGGAAATCAGAGCCAGTGGTTGGAGTAGTTTGTGTAATAAAATTGAGATCAGATCAGACCTTTCCTGCCTTTGGAAATACTTCCCAGCCGGACAACCCTTAAATACTGTTAGCACATGGAAATGTTTCTAAGTATAGCAGTCATTTGTTGTTGAGTAATAACTGATGACCGGGGCAGCTCTGAAGTTTCCAGATCATGTCCAACCTTGAATGGGCAAGAAAACTAAGGTGACCAATCCGGTTCCATTAACATGGAACCCACATGAACAATTTGTCATGCGGGGCCGCAATATATTGGTTGTAGCTAAAGCGCTGTACAATGTGAATTCAATCCACATTCGCACAGGCACCAGTGTGCCTGGGGTATGGAGTATATAGGATACATCCATACATAAGTGTCAGGGTCTGCTTCGCAGTTAATATTATCACTTTGCTTCATTTTTGTATATTAAGTGGCAGAGGGGACATTGCTGAATGGCTCTCAATGAGAAGATTTAGCTGCCCCGTGTTCATGTATGTGTGTTAGGGAAATATGGGGGGTTTAGATCTAATTTCCTTTTTGGTACGAGTTGGGTCCAAGTATAAATGTGCATGTGCATTGGTGGCGAGTAAATATTCTATTCTTACACAGGTCACTAAAAAGCAGTGCCTGCTTATGAATCTCTTTAATACTTAAATGCAGTTGCACTTTTCAGGTTGAAATGATAACAAATAGATGTGTTTCTTCCATGCCCTTCATCATAGATAATATAATGAAGCCCTCCATGTGAGATTTTTATTATCTCTCCCGTCTGGCAGCTGAAGCTCCTTCAGTACGATTTACCACATTCCATAAAGTACGCTCTTGGGGATCCAAAAATAAAGCCGTGATGATTGGACCTTATAGCAGCCGAGATCGTGGTCGTGTCTGCGTAGTCTTACAAGCTGCGTGGATGTAGGCTGAAAGGACGCTTCCCTGTTTGGCTTTCCTGCATTAATAATACCTTTGAGCTCACTGGCCAGTCATTTTGCCTCATGGACTTTGAATCGAAGTTTGATACAGGCTGCATTCTATTTTTGTGTTAAGTATAATTAAATATATTGGACTAGGGTGCCTATGTTTTTTGTATATTTGTATTTTCTTTTTCTACAGCAAACCTTATCTGGGCATTATAATAAGCAGTTATAGGTAGAGAGGTCAAGACATCCGCTGTCAGATAGGACTCGCTTATTTAGCAGCAAAGTGGGGTTGAACATCAATACATGTATAATATCCTATAACCGCTTCCTCTTATCATTTGAGTGCCAACGTTGACCAGTGCCAAATGACAAACAATAATCTCGCCCCTGGTATAATGCTTTTTATGTGTATGGTTTGGTGGAAACATTGCTCAGAAAGAAATATCCCGTTTGACCTGTGTGCCCCATTCTGAACTACTTCTTGAAATGTTCTTGTGGGTTAATGTGAGCACATAGGATGTGTGCGGCTGCAGGTTATTGTCTGTATGTATCAGGTTTCTTGCATAGGCAAACTGTATTGTGGGCTGAAAAGCCCCTGACATTGTACTTTGAATTAACATCTTGTGTGTGTATTGCATAGAACTGATGATTTCTTCATACTTGGTGCTTCTTTCCACCATTGTGTGGTACCCGCTTTAATCGAGGTATGGGGATTGTACATATATGCAGGTAAACTGGCTTTAAGTCACCGCAGTGTAGACATTTACTAAATGAAAAGGGAAGAGTGATAATGTATTAAACCAACAATGAATGCAGGTAAAACTAGCTCCCTGATTCCCAAATGAGAATAATTATCATCCTGCAATGCAGCATTTTGGTTACATGCTGTGTCCAATTGTCTTTCAATCAACTTTTCTGTGTCACATGAAAACTATATATATATTATATATATATAGTGTGTGTGTGTGTGTATACCTTAAATCCCTGCTGTACTGTAACAGATATCTAATAAAACAAGCGTAATAAGCTTCTAAAGAAATATCCACAAAGACTAATTGTGAAAAGAAAATGCCGTTGTCCTGCACGGAGGCCACTTCTGCTGTAGAATCTTTGTGATGAATGAGGTTTCATACGAGGACGCCCGTGGCAGTACAAGGCCAGCGGTGCTTTGTGTCACAGAACCAGAGACACTGGAAACGACAAGGCCGAAGTTATTTTAGACTGCCAGGGCACACTGTGAAGCAGCAGGATTTATCCTGGCAAGGCACACTGGGTACTGGTGTCTCTCGCTGGCAGGATAGCGTCCCAACTTCAGACCATTTAAGCCATTTTACTGTAACAAATGATATTATTGCTCTTGCTGACGAAGTATGGGACCATCATGGCTGTCAAAGAATATTTGTGGAGTAGGGAACCTAGCCCCAAGGCTAATCCTCTGTAGGTTACCTGTCTATCCCTATACTGTGGGACTAGTAGTTCTTTTGGACGGCATGGCTTTCTTCTTAGCATTGTTTAGCCAGTTTTAACAGAAATCCCAGTTTGTAAGCAATGTATAAGTATAAATATTTGTTAATAAGCTTGCGATATTAGGCAAAGCTACCTATGCAGAAATGTCCACAAAGCAGAGCAAATGTTTTCTATTTGCCTAACTCTAGGGACTTGAGGCTTTTATTGCCTAACTACATGTATGTTACATTAGGCACTCCTCATCCTCAGAAGAGATCCATTGTGTGTAGAGCATTCAAAGCCTCTCATTTGGGTTTATCTTTCCAGGTAAATGATTAGAGGTGTTTCTGTAAAGCAGTTTGTATTTGATATATTTAATGTATCCTGGAAGAAAGTGTTGTTTGTGGGTACATTACAGCTGCGTGTTTGTTATCTAATTGATACCAGCTTCCCTACAGCTGGAATCCGGCTTCACAATCACAGAGGCCTTTTTAATTTAGTTGTGTGGTCGGGTTCTTTGCAATTAAGTTACACCACAAATGGGGAGGGTGAATAACCAGGATCTGCAGTTAAAAGCCGCAGTTTCCTGTGAAATCCTTCCCACAGACCCCACACTGTTGGAGCTGCTAACACAGAGCAGTTTCCCTGCGTTCCCCTCGTTTCCCAGGAACTGGCTGGCTGTAGCGGGCTGCGATGCTGTAGCGGGCGACGTGCTGTCGAGAAAATAGCTTATTGTTACCTCAGTGGCTTTATAGTCAGCCATGACCCTTAACCGCTTTCCATTTCTGGGAGTCCATTTTTATTTGAGAACATTAAGCATAGTGATTTACAGCAGAGCTTTGCTGCTCACATAAGCCTGGGGGGGTATTTAGTCGGACTGTTTTCAGTCATTTGGAGGAATAAAAGTTATTGCACAGTAGAATGCCAATTGAACATGGTGCAAGTATTCTGAGTATCCCATGCATATGAGGGATGTTCCCTTGGCTGCCTTCAATGGTTCTCTATGAATCACAAAAAAAGTTTAAATGCCTGAGTGATTTTAAATGCCTCATCATAACTCTTTGTAGTGCAGAATTAGGCTGTATATTGCTGTACCCCGATGTTATGTAGGGCATACTTTGCCCTGTATGTGTGAACATCTCCTCAAATGCTGTCACTTAAAGCTTGTGGTAGGATGGAGTTTTATGTGCTAGTGGGTGGTACTCTGGAAAGGGTTAATTTATTTTTAGTAATAACATTTTTTCTCACAGAGCTGGCTTTATTATGTAGAAACCACTTTTTTTTTCTTGCCCCGACCTGTTTAAAAACTGTAAATTGGTTTTGTTCATTGAGAATTCTATTAACGCAGGGCTTCTGATTGGTATTACCCCAAATAACATAGATGAATGTAGAGCAGGCCTTTTTTCTGGAGCATTTCTTTTTTAAGTAATTTTTGGTTATTCTCCTTCTATAATAGTAAGCTTATAAGAACCTGTTAATAACATCAGAGGGTTCACCCTTATCCCTTTTTTCATCATTGGTATAACACCCGCATACCGTTTCTCCGTGACGCACGGTTTGGCCTTTTTCTTCAGTGCACTCATCATGTTTGGCTATATAAAATTTTCTAAACATATACACAAATCTCAGAACAACAACGTTCCCTTTATAAATCGATGACTGTGAATCAACCTAAAGCTGTCCGTCTGCTGTAGATGATGCATGCAACACATAAGTTGAGATGATTTTAATGCGCAACTGGGATTTCAGAGTTCAGGGGAAATGAGCTCATCTACCCACCAGATTTAATATGGGGCCGTGAAGGACGCAGGATAACACTGAAACGACATTTATAAATAATGTGCAATTTATTTATTGTATTGTATTATTTAACCCCTTCGTGACAAAGGCTGATTTTACTGTTTGTTCCCCTGGTGACAATGGCCTTTTTAACATTTCTGCGCTGCTCGCGTTTAGCTGTAATTTTCTTCTTTCCCGTTTACTGAACCCACACACATTAGATATTGTTTTTTTCAGGACAAGAAGGGCTTTCTTTAGATGACATTGTTTTGATTGTATCATATTATTTACTATTAAAAAAATTATAAAATATGGTGAAAAATTTAGAAAAAAATGACTGTTTCTAACTTTTAGTTGAAAAATCTTTTACTCATCTATAAAAGGTAATGAAAAAAACCTGCTAAAAAGATTCTACTATTTGTCCTGAGTTTAGAAATACCCAATGTTTTTATGTTTTTTTGCTTTTTTCTACCCATTATGGGGCAATAAGTACAGGTAGCGTTTTGCTATTTCAAAGCCATTTTTTCCAAATCTGGTAATTCTTCCCCCCATGTGCCATTTCGGGTATCTTTGAACCCGGCCAATGCAATTTACCCCATCAAGTCATATATTTTTGAAAACTAGACAGCCCAGGGTATTCCAAATGCTAGTATTTTAACTCTTTCCATGCACCATATCTACCACCAGTCTTTGTCAAACTTTGTGGTAGTCATTTTTTTGCATTTGTTTTGTCACACGCATTTTACTTCAGGTATGAATTAAAATGTTCTCGTTTATGTCACTATCATAAAACACCCCAATATGTGCTCAGCAACATCTCCTGAGCGCAGCGATACCCCACATGAATGATTTTGCCTGGCTGTTTGGGGGCAAAAGGGCCACATTTGGGGCATGCACATTTTTCAATGTTGAACTTTGGCATTTGGGGATCCACTGCCCATGCCCTATTTGGTACATCTTTGAGCCGGGCCATTTCAGTGTGCCCAATAAACCCATATATTTTTGAAAACTAGACACCCCACGGTATTTTAAATGCTAGTATTTTAACTCTTTCCATGCACCATATCTACCACCAGTCTTTGTCAAACTTTGTGGTAGTCATTTTTTTGCATTTGGTTTTCCACACACATTTTACTTCAGGTATGAATTAAAAGGTTCTCGTATATGTCACTATCATAAAACACCCCAATATGTGTTCAGCAACATCTCCTGAGTACAGCGATACCCCACATGAATGATTTTGCTTGGCTGTTTGGGGGCAAAAGGGCAACATTTGGGGCATGAGCATTTTTCAATGTTGAACTTTGGCATTTGGGGATCCACTGCCCATGCCCTATTTGGTACATCTTTGAGCCGGGCCATTTCAGTGTGCCCAACAAAACCATATATTTTTCAAACTAGACACCACAGGGTATTTTAAATGCTGGTATTTTAACTCTTTGCATGCACACATTTTACCACCAGCATTTTTTCAAAGTTTGCAGTAGTATTTTGTGTGTGTATTTTCCAACACACACCTACTTTATGTATGAATTTGCAGCTCCTGGTATATGCCGCTGTCACACGACACCCCAATATGTGTTCAGCAACATCTCCTGAGTGCAGTGATACCCCACATGCATGTGGTGTGTCATTTTGGGAACTAAAAGGCCACATTTGAGTACGTGTGCATTTTCTAATTGGAAATTAGATGTGTGGCCATCCTTACCCCGTGTTATTTATAGGATGTTGTTGAACCTATTAATTAATTTACCCCATCAAATCATATCTTTTAAAGTAGACACCTGGGCATTTAATATACCAGTATTTTAACTCTTTCCATCGCGAGAATTGTTTAGCTAATATGCTAATTTTAGGACTTGCTCACAAAAATATATTTTTATATATATATATATATATATATTATTATTTTTTGTCTTTTTTTGCATTTTTTTTAACATTTTTTTTCAACTTGGAGGTTCCCCTGATAGTGACATCAGTGGGAAATGATTTTTACATTTTACTAGTTTTTTACTATTTTTTTTCTAATTATTATCAATTTTATTTTATTTTTTAATTTATTTTTACTAATCACACTGTGATTAGAAAGCTGTGCTCCATTGACTTGCATGGTGAATGCAGTACCTGTATTCAACCTGCAAGTGGAGCCAAAGTTCTCTAGATGGTCTGGACCATCTAGCGAACTTTGAAAATTTGTTGGTTCCTGTTAAAGGGCGGCGGCC
Organism: Spea multiplicata; assembly: GCA_009364415.1. Classification (NCBI taxonomy): domain Eukaryota; kingdom Metazoa; phylum Chordata; class Amphibia; order Anura; family Pelobatidae; genus Spea; species Spea multiplicata. The sequence continues at coordinate 12,098 of VKOC01015899.1, forward strand.
ATCTTACTTGATGGCGAAGATCACCGGCAGCTGCGGCTGTGACCGCTCTCCGGAGCGGTCACAGCCCACCTAAAGGTAAGTGTTTGGTGTCGCTGGATGCCTCCTGATCGAGGCATTCCAGCGACACCATTTAAGTTTAGGAGGCGATCGTTGATCGCCTCCTAAACGCTTTTAAAACGGGCGTCCGCCGCCATACAAAGTATGGCGGATGTTGACGCCCCGTGGAGGGGCCAGAGATGGCCCCTTCGTGCCGATCGCGGCGTTGCTGAATGCCTCGAGGTCGAGGCATTCAGCAACGCTTTTTGGGTGCAGAAAGCGATAGTAGATCGCTTTCTGCACCCGTTTAAAGACGTGCCGGTCCTGGCACGTCAATTGTCATAAAGCACATGCTTTTCAGTGCCGTGCCAGGACCGGCAATTGTCATCAAGGGGTTAATCATGTATGTAGAGGGAGTAATGCGTTTACGTATAATAAATATATTCCTTTGCTATATAGAAATAGATCGTAAACAAACGTCGGAAATGCATGAAGTATAACAATGTTTTCACTTTTTTCTCTGTTTATGAATTAAGGTAATTTTGATGTTATAATTGGCTATGAACTAATTATTATGCAAAGGAGAAAATATATAACTATTTAAGGTATTATAGATTAAACATTTGAATTCATTGACATATCTTATATAAATTATGTTGACATAAAAAATAAATAGTAAATATAGAAAATTCCCTCATTATGTATAAAATATTTATTTATCCTCTCCGGCCTCTCTATCCACTCCATCCACTTGTTAAGCGAGAGGAGGAATTGGATGAAGAGACAGGAGTAGGAATTTTACTTGACGGCTTTAGGAATTTATTATCACCTCCACGCCGGGAAACTCCTGTAATAGGAACAGGATGGATTTTGAGAAAGAGTTTCTTAAAATTGGTATATATATGTCTATATGTAGTATGAATGTTTTAAATAAAATAAGTAAAGAAAAAAGTAATAATAGTAAGGTATCTCAA
>VKOC01015900.1:0-10882 GCA_009364415.1 Spea multiplicata
GAGGCGATGATTTCAATGCTCTCTGTTCCTGCTCTGAGAAGATCCCATGCTGTTTTTCTCACCTTAACTTAATAAGGATATGCATGCCTAGACCTGGGTGCCCTGGGTCGCTAGGGGAGGCGATGATTTCAATGCTCTCTGTTCCTGGTATGAGAAGATACCATGTTGTTTTTCTCACCTTAACTTCATAAGGGTATGCATGCCTAGACCTGGGTCCCCTGGGTCGGTTAGGGGTGGCGATGATTTCAATGCTCTCTGTTCCTGGTCTGAGAAGATCCCATGTTGTTTTTCTCACCTTAACTTAATAAGGGTATGCATGCCTAGACCTGGGTCCGCTAGGGGAGGCGATTATTTCAATGCTCTCTGTTCTTGGTCTGAGAAGATCCCATGTTGGTTTTCTCACCTTAACTTAATAAGGGTATGCATGCCTAGACCTGGGTCCCCTAGGGGAGGCGATTATTTCAATGCTCTCTGTTCCTGGTCTGAGAAGATCCCATGTTGTTTTTCTCATATTAAGTTATTAAGGGTATGCCTGGGTCCCCGGTCTCTTCAGTGTGAGGAAAAAAAAGTGCTGTAAGGCCACAGTGGATACCAGACTCCCCACAAGGGTTGGGACCACTGAAATACTCATTAGAGAAGGGGGGCTGTTCAGAAGATCTAACTAACTCCCCTCGACTCCCCTTTTTTTTAGGGGACTCGGCTCCACCATTGGCTTTTCAGTATTCAAAAATCGTGTGCTGTGTCCGTCTGTTTCGTTTTACGGTTGTATTGATAAACTCAAATACATTTTTAAAAAATGCTCCCCTAGAAAGCCCCAGCCCTTCGGCTGGTAAGATAAAAAAAAATTGTATCCTGTATGCACCGCACACCTAGCCAAAAGGCTGTAGCTAGTGCATACAAAATAAAAAGTGCTTACTGGGATGTGATAAAATAAAAAGTAATGTGCACTCAACCTCACACTTGCACCCTGAGACTGGGGACCTAACACATTATCAGGGCTTCATGCTTCCCAATGCTTCTGTGAGAAAAACAACATGGGATCCTCATCTCAGACCAAGGACGGACAGCATTGAAATAGCCTCCCCTATAGGAAAGTTACTACCCAGAAGAGGCATGACCATTTTTTGCTCACAGCAATCACAGATTTTTTTTATTATTATTGAAACCCTGATGCCAAAGTGCCATAAGGCCAGGCCACAGTGGACACCAGGTCCCCTTCTTCATTTTCTTTGGGGATCGCAGTCCCGATGGTGATGTGGCTCCCCGGCCGTAAGGCCTGCAGAAGCGCTGAATGTTTATGATCTCTCCTTGCAAGGGTTGGGACCACTGGAATACTTGATTGGAGGCGGGGGACCACTCAATAGGGCTACCTAACTTCGCACCATCGACATGGGCAAGCCCAACTTCTCCAACACCTTGAACATAAAACCATCTGCTACCCTATCATACGCCTTCTCAAAATCAATCGTCGCAACAGCCATCTCCAACTCCCTTTCCATACAGTACCATAAGGCATCATGGAACACAATTAAACTGTCACCAATCTGTCTCCACATACCTGCTCCTCACCCACCAAACCTTCCACAATCATTCTCAAACGATTAGGCAGTAATTTCACAATCACTTGATAATCCACATTTAACAACGTGATTGGTCACCAATTTTTTAAATCCTTCTTCTCCCCCTTTTTAAATAACAACACAATCACTCCTTCTTTCATTGATTCCGTCAACTCATTATGTCTTAACATTTCATCCTCTCATAGGGCTCATTGATAGAGTGAGGGTGATATTCCTCTCTGGGCATACCCTGAGAAGCACTGGCCGATAGGAAGGTACCTAATCAGGAGGAGCATCACCATTCCTTTTCTCACTTGTATTATTACAGAAAAAGCCTCCCCATTAGCACCCCAGACCCAATGTATGGCAAGCAACCCATGCACCAAGAATGCAGCAACCACAGACATACTTTTTTGGTAATCTCTTTTTACACTTCTTTTTTTTACACCAAGAAGGCTCAGGGATCCAGCTCTCCCTGCTGTTCATGCAGATTAGAAAGCTGTGTGCATTGAGTCCCTTTGAGTCTAAAGGCTCTGCTGGCCTTTCATTACTCAGCCAGGAAAATGCAGCCTAGAATTCTTCTTCAGCCATGCAAAGAGTAATTAAATCCAGCAGGCCTGCTTTACCACAGGTGCCCAGCCAAAAGGCTTAGTTGAAGAGCTGAACCTAGCAATGAGCTCATTCCAGGCAAGCAACCTCCTCAAGCTTCATCATTGTGGTTCTGCTGTCATCACTTTATGCATAGTGAGCTAGGGACCCATATCTGAGCATACCCGTAATATCTTAAGGTGAGAAAAACAATATGGGATCTTCTCCTCAGACCAAAAACTGACAGCATTGGATTAGCCTCCTTTTTTTTGTTCACTTGCAACATTAAAGAGAAGACCTCAGTATTAGCATACAGAGAAGACCTCAGTATTAGCATATCAGACCGGCCCCACCCATCACATCAGTTAAGATCCAAAATGCATGGCAGGCCTCACTGGCACAATGAGTATTACAAGCACAGACATGCAATATTTTTTTGAATATTTATTTTCAATAAGCAACATATTGATACAACCAATGGTAGCGTCAGAAAGCAGTACCATGACACAGCACAGGGCAACATGTATACAGTACAACTTCAGTGACCAAAAAGCTCAACAATACAGTCAAAGCTGTGTACAACTCCAAGTCCATGCATTGCAACCTCTCATAGGCGTTATCAGCATGGCTAATGTCCCACTAGGTGCAGTGAGGGGCTTGCAATAGAGCGAGAGAAAAAGAAAAGGGGTGTGGGTTGTATAGTGAGGGCCATTAGTAGCCGGAAGAGGGAGGAGGTTCTGCCATTTTACAGATCTCTGTTCTGACCTCACCTAGAGTATTGGGGACAGTTGTGGAGACACTAGCTCTAGAAGGACACATTGGAGGGGGTTCAGAGGAGGGCAATTAAATAGTTTGAAAGCTACAAATGATCAGGAAAGACTAAAGGATTTAAATTTGTCTGGTTTGGGGATAAAAAAAGGGATACAGAGGGATGGGAGAGAGACATATAAATACATAAAGGGATTTACAAAGTACAAGAGAAAAGTTAGAACTAGAGGCCATAATCTAACACTAGAGGATCAGAGGCTGAGATGGAATGGAGGGCAGTTTGAAGATAACCCAACAGAAGCCAATCCAGGGGCGGAATTTAAACATGCATGGGCTAGGCATAAAGCCACCCTGACTATAGCACTGGACCAGGTTAAAATGGACAGACAATATGGCCTGAATGGTTCTTTTCTGCCTTCAAATTCTATTTAGTAATATGTAATATTATGCTGCCCCTCCCCCACATTTTAATTCTGCTGGCTGTCCTGATATGAATGACTTGCCTACCAACAGCTTCTTTTTAACCCTTTATCAAGGGGTCCCCAAAATTAGGGTCTGGGTGCTTTTATTTGTCGCTGTGAATTATGTATTTACACAGTTGTGTTTGGTATTATCAATATACCCCACGTTGTTATTTACTCTTCCTTTTATTGGGGATTTGGAAAATAATTTTGACAACCGATAAATTTGTCACACAGACTCAACCCAGTGCCGGAGCATTAGTGAGCCCTTGGCTCCTTAATAACTCAACCAAAATTCCTTTATTAATTTTAAGCCAAGACATTCATAGTTATTACAGAAAATAAATTCTACAGGGCCCACTCAACGCTTCGTTCAAAGGGCCCTCGCTGGAATTTGCCCGCAATTTAGTTAATAGAACTTTATCTAAGGATAGTTTGGAAGGAGTGGGGTTGTTTGTGTGTGTGTGTGTGCGTGTGCATGTGTGGTTTTGTCCATTTATCATATTGAGATATTGCAGATACGTGTAGCTCTAATGAGCCAAATACCTTCAGATCCATTCACAGGCTGGTTATCGTCCATATTGACCTTAACAATGTCAGATACATGCCCCATTCTACAACCCCTGCTTTAGTAAATGTCTCTTTGTGTTCATGCTCGGTTTCATCAAAATTATATAACATTTTGGAAAAAATATACAGCATAGAATTCCAGCGCTAGCAGCCAATATAACGAAAATCTCAACGATGACGGAGTTTTTCCCCGTAACGCTCAAATAAGCCGGGATAAAAGAGATCCAGATGTTACAGAAGATCAGCATGCTGAATGTGATGTACTTGGCTTCATTAAAACTGTCCGGTAATTTTCTGGCCAAGAAAGCGACAACGAAACTCACAGCGGCCAGGAAGCCCATGTACCCCAGAACAGTGTAAAAGGCAACCACTGACCCCTCATTACACTGAATAATGATCTTTCCAGGGTAGGAATGAGTGTTCATTTCCTGGTACGGAGGAGAAATAGACAACCAGCAGATGCTAATTACAACCTGAATAAGTGAGCAGACAAACACCACACCGTTTGGTATTTTGATTCCCATCCATTTCTTCCAAGTGCTGCCGGGTTTGGTGGCTTTGAAAGCGATGCAGACCATGATGGTCTTGGCCAACAGAGAAGACAAAGCTACTGAGAAGAGGACCCCAAAAGCTGTTTGCCGCAGCATGCAGGTTATATCCACAGGACGACCGAGGAACAGAAACACACAGAGGAAGCTCAGGATGAGGCAGACCAGGAGGAGGAAGCTGAGGTTCTGATTATTAGCTCTGACAATGGGGGTGTCCTGGTATAAAATAAATATCCCCAAAATAATGGAGGCTATGACAGACATGAAAACTGAAATTGATCCAAATACTGACGCAACTGAATCCTCTTTGTAGGACAAGAATTCAATGGGTTTTGGAACGCATTTATCCTTCTTCTCATTTGGACATTGGTTTTCAGGACATTTTTCACAAGATTCTCCATCTATAAGATATATCAAAATTATACTAATTTATAAAAAAAAGTCAGTTATGGACCAAGTAATGCATGGATAATGAGTCCACTTCACCATAATATCCGTCAGTAACATGCTCTCTGTTGCAGATTTTCCTATTAGGAAGCTGAACCCATTTACATTCAGCTGTCTGCCATCTAGGGGAGGTTTCCAGAGCCTGGCTTATCTTGTATTAGTGAATACTTGGGCCATTGAGTCTGGGCCAGCAACGTGTAGCCAGAGAGAGCTCCAGTTGGAAGAAAGGCTTTTATTTCATGATATTTTCTTTTCGGGATATTCATTTTCTTACCCTAGGACTGTGCTTAAGATCCTTAAAAGTGACTCTTTGACCGTCAGATAACTGGGTTTTGTCACAATTGTCAGTGTTAAATTTGCTGTTTTAATATGTTTTTATTACTGTAGGAAATATCTATATTTTAGAGTTGTTTCACACAATAGAGCAGAGAGGGACATTTGAGCCCATAAATGACCATGACTTTATAGTGCTTTTGCTGCATTTATTGAGGGTTTAATAATGTGATTTCTGACCTTTCATTAAAACACCAGGTACAAGGTTACAGGGAGTGCTGATCCCGGTCATTAAACCGCGGAAAAAGCTGATATGCACCTGTTGGGTTTTGAGATCTCTCCTTCCGAGCAGGAGACGCAGTCAAAGCAGCAGGTGTGCTTTCCTTTGTGCAAAATCCGTCTATAGCCAGGAGGACAATCTTCAGAACATCGAGAGCGAAGAATCTTAAAACCAAGAAATCAGAATTGGAGGAAATATCATTGCCCAATGTTCCACCCATCGTCCTGCCTTATGATCCTCCCATAAGCACACCTTATGCTTCTGTTGCACATTCTCCTTCATCATCCTGCCTTAATCAGAATACCTTCAGCCAATTAGGTATAATAATATAATAATACTTTCATTCCAAGCAACGGAACACACCAGCCCAAAAGGGCTGAAGGCGACCACAAATCCACCAGACATGTAGGTAGGTACCCCTCTCCACCCCACACCTCCAGCACGTCAGATCACCCCCCAGTCCCATCCAGCTGAGTGCCACCGGAGTCCTATACCACATCGTCAGTATTTTATAAGCCGTCTCCTGGTATGGCAAGGCGATAGAACATTTGTGCGCTAGGATGCAGACCGTCTCCCACTGACGATCTGAGAGAGTTTCACCAAGCTCAGTTTCCCACCTACCCATAAACGCTGGAGGTATCAATGAGTCCCTCTCGAGGAGCAGACGGTAAATGATAGAAATCCCTCCCCTAGGGAGGCAGGCTCGCCTTGCAAGTTGTTCGAAAGGAGTTAAGGCTCTAGAAAGATGGTGCTTGCCCTGGAGTGCCTTGACGTACCGCACCAACTGGGCACAGCGAAATCGCTGCATCAAAGCTCCTCGGGCCGTGGGGATCACCCGCTCAAAAGGCAAGGGGGCCGAACCATTCCACGTCAGGGAGACTTTGGCGTCAGGAGACAACTCTAAGGAAGCAAGGTAACCCCCTTCCAGACCCGGGACAAAGTCGGTATTGCCAGCTATAGGAGGATAGAGAGCCACTAATCCGCCTCCTACGCCAGACCCCCCAGGAGGCCCTCACAAAGGGATTGGAGCTAAGGGAGGGCTGGAGAGCTTCGAGCCGAAGCCGAATGCAGCCAGAAAGGGGGATCTGGGTATCAGATCATGGCTACCCAAATCTTAGGAACAGGATGATACCGCCACTCGAGGAAGCATAACAAATGAGCGGCACTGTAATAGCCGAAGAAGTCAGGTAGGGAGAGGCCAGCCCTGTCCTTGGGAAGCGTAAGTACGGTATAGCTGACTCTGGGGAGGCCGCTCCTCCAGATATATCTAGTCACTAACGTGCGCAGATCTGTACAGAACGACCTCGGGACCGTCACCGGCAAGGTTTGATAAAGATAGAAAACCCATGGGAGGACATTCATCTTTATCACATTAACTCGTCCGTGCCATGAAATGTGAGGGAGGGCCCAGCGGGTGAGATCAGCCTGCAGTTGTTGTAGGAGCCTTGGGAAGTTCACCCCGTATGTCGACGAAAGGTCCCGTGGGAGCCACACTCCCAGGTATTTGATATGGTCTCGACACCATCTATACGGGAAGGAAACACCCACAGCCCGAGACTCCGCAGTGGACAAGAAAACATCCAGAACCTCAGATTTGTCCACATTAATCTTGAAATGGGAGAGGGAGCCGTAAACCCCCAACGCGTCATTGGATGTACGGAAGCGAGACAACCGGCTGAGAAACCGAGAAAAGCAGGTCATCCGTGTAAGCGGACACCTTAAGCTCGCGGCCGGAGCAGGATAAGCCATGGATGCTGGAATTATTCTGGATAGCCTGCAAGAAGAGCTCCAGAGAGATAGCGAAAAGCAGGGTTGACAAGGGGCACCCTTGACGGGTGCCATTGCAAATGGGGAAGGAGGCTGTGAGGGCCCCATTCAGGCGAATACGTGCTGACGGGGCAGAATAAAGAGACATAATCCAATGGAGCCAGAATCGACCAAAGCCCATGACCCGGAGTGTCTGAAACATGAAGTCCCAGGCCACCCTGTCGAACGCCTTCTTCGCGTCCGTAGACAGGAGAAGAATCTTCTGGCCCGTTGACTGGGCTAAGTGTGTGGGATTGAGTGTTAATATACATTTTTATTCTTTTACACTCTACACTATTGTGGTTGTTTTTTCCCTTTTTGTTTTACATGAGCGCCTCCAAGTGGTTTTTGAGTTTACAATTTGCAACATTTGCAGAGTGTTGTCTTTGGGAAGCTGCTGTAAAAGACAATAGAGGGGTAGTATCATTTGCATAATTATCTTGATTGACTGGCACATACTTTTTATGGTATATTGGTGTTCTACACTTGTTTTTCCGGATGTGTTCAATAATGTTGAATCTAAGGGAAAGGAAAGCCATTCAAGAACTTCAAACTGCCAATGCCTTAGACAACTTCAGGATACAACTACTTATAAAAAACTAATCTAAATAACAATAAGTGTAAAGTAAAGTGCAACTTATAACACACCTCGTGAAAAGACCACTTTAAATTTCCACTCAAATAACAATAAACATAAAAGGTGTAAGCGCATGTGCCCCAATACACAATCTTAGGGTAAATCTGTATATATATATAAAAAAATTTATTAATTTACACTAAAGCACCAAATCTACGCATTATGGTGGCTCCATCTATTAAAAGGCTCCCACCGAACGAAGTAAGCCAGTCATGGCTCTCCAAAGGGTTTTTTCGATGGATGTGGGTCTTGTTCAAATTGCCTGTCTATTCAGGGTGAGAAAAAAAACAGTTATGGTTAAGACTACAGTCAATGATTTTAAGTGGGAAATTGGAGAATTAATCACTTGTAACACTAAAGGAGTTATATATATATTACAATGTAGTTGTCATAAACAATATGTAGGGGGTACAAAGAGATCGTTGAAGAAAAGAGTGGCAGAACATGTCTATAATATCAAAAAAGGGAACTTAAAACATCCATTATCTGTTCATTTTGCTCACATCCACAATAAAAATGGAGTTTTAAAGGTCTAGAAAAAAATCGAAAGAAACTGGCGAGGGGGCAGTTACCTTAATCAGATGTCGAGGGCAGAAACCAAAAAGATCTATGAATTGCAAAGTTTGGAACTATATGGCTTGAATTTAAGTATAGAACTTTTTGGTTTTATGTAGAAAGATGGGCTCCCTACCCGTGACCCACTCTGGAACAATTGGTAGAGTGGCCCCCGGGAGGGATCCTATCATCTACTGATATTTTCATGAAAGGTTTCTTGTATCTTATTTTCATTTTGTATTTTTTATTTTCTATTTTATTTATCGTTTATATTTTTATTATTTATTTATTTATTTTACTCTTTAGTTTCATGTAGATAAACGAATGACCAAATAGCAATTAAATATGGAATCTCGAGTACTCTTTGCATTTTTTTTTTGTCTTTTAAGCATTTCCACCTTTATTCTATTGTTGTCATGTGACTTTTATGGTCAGTATAAAAGAGAGGTCAGATACCTCTAAACTTACAGCTACTGAGGAAGGGGACTGCTCTAATAGCTACTATACCCCGAAACGCGTTTAGCTTGTGTTTAAACACACTACTACTATATTGGACACTGTTCAGACACTGGCCGCTACGCCGGCGGCAATTGTGGAAGTTTGGGAGTGCAGTATTTGCACTTTTTGCCTATATGCTGATTGACTGCGGAATCCATGCGAACACCCAGCGAAAACCATTACTAAGTTGGTCTGTGTTTGCGATTTCGGCCGGAACGTCCTACATACAGTTAACAACTGACTGATTATCTGACTGTTACGTCAGACGCCGGTGATTGCCAGTGCGCTCGCCTGTGTGAGAGGCTACTTTCCATCCAGAGCCATATCTCCCAGTTGGAGCGTTGCACTGGGAAAAGATCTGCTAGCGACAAAAATCTGGTCTAACATCAGATGGTGAGCGGTACAGTGTACCATCTTTTTATGATCTGTTAAGAAAAAGAGCATCTGTTTTACCAAATAAGGCACCGGCCAGTGATTCTATAAAGACATAGTGCTTACTGCCTACCCCAAGGGATCCGCACCGTACTGAATGTTTGAGGACATCTTTCTACAGATATTTTGTTATCAGCACGAGTTTTTGAAGTATTCAGTGCTGAAACATTGTTGATGCAAATTCATGTTGCAGGACGATTACTACAAAATCTTTTTTAGTTAGATACAATTTTTTATAGGTTTTTCATTAAGCCTGAACCGTGTACCAATATTGATCAGGAGTGTTATATTATTATATGTTTTACTATATATTTTTTTGGTATTTTTTTCTATTATTTTTGTGGTAATCAAGCAACTGAGTCTAGCCACAAGGGCCCTGTGGTTTTTCAGACTGACAGTTGTGATTTTATTAAAAGTGGTTTTTATACGGTCACATATATTTCTAGATTTTTCTTATTTCCCTAAACTGCTATTTCCAAATGTCATTGTGGTTACTGAGGACTGATACAATTGTTTTAGTGTTTTTCCATATGTTGATTCCACTTGAGGTATAGGTGGTGTTTCAGTTAACCTCGTTATCTTGATCGTGAGCAGCACTGTGTTGTGTGTTTTTATTGTTCAATAAAGGAATACCACAGGCCTTGGATGAATGATGAATCATGCTTCACTATCTGGAAGTCTGATGAATGAATCTGGGTTTATCGGATGTCAGGAGAACGTTACCTACTGGAATGCATAGTGCCTACTCGTTTGGTGGAGAAGGCATAATGATCTGAAGATATTTATTTCAGGATTTAGGCCCCTTAGTTCCAATAAAGAGTGACAGAAGCCAATTCCCACAGACACGCTTTAAAATCTTGTGGAAAGGCTTCTTAAAAGAGGATAGACAGGTGCCCACATACCTTTGGTCATATAATGTGTGTGAGTATATAATTATATATATATACACAGTATGTCACAAAAGTGAGTACATCCCTCACATTTTTGTAAATATTTTATTATATTTTTTATGTGACAACACTGAGGAAAAGACTCTCTGTTACAATGTAAAGTAGTGAGTGGCCTTTAAACTGTCTCTTTAATGCGGATATGTGTTATACCCCCAACAGGTGCTTTACAGTATTAATGTCAGATACAGGGGACGGGGCATCAGATACCCACGAGTATTAATATCAGCAGCAGTAATAGGAATATCATATCTGACTACCCGACTATCCCAATACCCCTTCTAAACAACCCCCTCACCACACAGTTCCTGGAGAGCGGAGCTACACGTGGGCCCTTTAAGGCAGGTTTAGATAGCGCTGTCCCTTTAAATGTCAGTCAAGCAGCACACAGGTACCTCACAGGCCCCTGCCTGCAGCACAAGTGGTGTATGGGTAATGGCCACCTACTGGACCCTCTCTGTCAGACTCACTGGCAGCTTCATTCTCAGCAGACATGAGGAGCCTTCCCTCCAG
>VKOC01015902.1:0-13944 GCA_009364415.1 Spea multiplicata
CTCGCTGGGCACTTTTACTCCCGAAACAACCACCTCGGGCCTCGGTTTTGGTACGGCCACCACTACTGCGGCAACTGGTTTTGGAGGTAAGGGCAGATAGAGGTAATCAAGATTTAAAGAGTATGTTAACTTTGATTGTGCGCCCTGAAATGTTAATGTGTTGCTTATAGCCATCAAAAGAAATGCTTTATCACTTAGTGATATAGAGTTTTCCTCTGTTTTGTGTAGTTGTTACTGCATAATATGTTGTCTATCTAGAACCTTTGCATGTGAGAAGCGACTTGAATGATTGATTAAATGACCAACATCATATCCAGAATTTCCAAGTATCTTACTTAAAGTGTTTTCAAACCAACAAGTCTCATTCTTGTGTTTCTTCTTATGTTTAGGTCAGTAGTGAATCAAATCTTCCATCTGTTTAACAGATAAACCCGCTGAATATTTTTTTTTTTGTGCCCATGAGTAGGATAGAATAATGCTACAAGTAACATTATCCTACCCATGAGTACAAAACACTATATGCTACATTGGGACTGTTATCGTAGGGATTGGGTATACGCTTAGTGTTTTCTTAAGATTGCTCTATCCTTGCGTATAGCAGTTAGTTGGTTTTTTTTTTGTAAGGGCCAGATTTACTAAGCAGCAGGATTTCTAAAAAGTCCACTCTTGCCTATGTTGTGTTTGTGCAATTAAAGAATATGCTACGTTAACCAGCCATACGTTTTCCTTCTCCAACTTTCGGCCTGTTATCAAGGCTATCTTTTCCTGCGCAGCCACTGTTCCTCCTGCTAGACTTCTATGCTATTTAATTTTCTATGCTGGATCCCTTAACTGAATTCAAATGCCTCTCCGCAGAGTGATTGTGTGGCGTTGTATGATTAGGTATTGCTCATGGGGTTAGGATTATTTATTAAGGGTAGTTTGTGGCCAGTGGCGATTGCTGTTTGCAGTCCCTGTGTGTGTTCTAGCTATATGGTATTAGTCACATGTTTGTCAAACATTTGGTTTAGTGCAGAAGAGCTGTACTTGCACAAAGACAGCCCCCGCACATGTAACTGCTTCCTATAATGCTCCTATTGCTAGCTGTATACCTCAACACGGTGTAGGTGATCCTCGCTTTTATGTTGCTTTCTTTCTGTGCACTTCTTTTCTTTTCTTCTATGCTCGTTTCTAGCTCTTGCCACCTTTTCTTCATGCTTCAGGATTTGGAGGGCTTGAATCTGCGACCTCCAGTAACAGTGGGTTTAATTTTGGGGGGCTTGGACTAGCCTCTAATCCCGCATTAAATTTTAACATTGGGAATTTCAGTGTTTCTTCTGCTCCCGCAGCACCCTTCCATTTTGGTGGGTGCGGGTAATTAGTTCCTTGTCTTGTGGTAGTTCCAAATCTATCACGTCCACTTAGCTAATGCCGATATGTTTCTGTTTCTTGTTTCCATCTCTACAGAGTGTCCTCATCGATGAGAAATCTGCTGAAAATCTCAATATGATTCTTTTAAAAGCCAGAGTGGTATCCAACATCCCTTCATGATCATGGCATTTTAGCTGGCATTATATTCATTGTATTGGTATGCCGCCAAAACAAATCTAGGGAGGAGGTGAGTGTCATGATTATGTCATTTAGTGATTTGCGTACTTAGGACACTAGATTACCCAGATTTAGTGTGCTATAGATCAGTTGCTGTTTCTAGATTACCCAGATTTAGTGTGCTATAGGTGCTCGCTGTTTCTTGTTTAGTAGGGCGCAGTGATACACTGATGTCACCTTAGTTATAAATATAAAATAAAAATATATTGACTCAGATATTTACCATTTCAAAGTACAATGCGTATTAAAGTAAAAAAGTAAAAAAAATAAAGCACTTACCGAAGGTAGAAGCTGCAGGCCTGATGATTTTTGCCCCTGATTGGCTGGTTTGAAGCAGCCAATCAATGGCAGGGAAGCGCTTCCGTGATTGGGCACACATGAGCACGGTGGTCTGAATAGACTCCCACAGCCTTTGAAGATGGCTGGATTGTCTCTCAGTCTGACAATGACTATGTTGTTGTGACTCACTAATGGTGGTGATGAAATGGTTAGTGAAGCACCTGTGTTCAAGCAGGGATTATTATGGTGAACTCATTTGGTGCAGGCTTTTCCACCATTGAGCAATCTCCGAATTGTCAGCTCAGGGTGTAATATGAAGTCAGCTGTAGCCTGAGTAACCCTGAGAATCTGTTTGCCCTTAGACTCGGAGTGAAACCCTAAGAGTTCTCAGATATGGTTGTATATGAAATAATGTGGCCATAATATATTTTCCTATTTTCTCCCTACCTTTCTCTCCTCTCCCCTATTCTCTAGCCTCTCTTTTTCTCCTAGTTATTCCGCCCCACTTTCTCTCCTTCCCCTCTCTCTCTTCTTCCACTGTTTCCTCATCACTCCCTCCTCCTCCTCTATATATGTGTCTCTCTCTCCCCTTCTCACCTGCTTGTTCTATCTCTCCCTTCTATCTCCCTTCTTCTCTCTTCTTCTCTCTAATTCATGAAGCATAAATCATTTATGAAGATGTGAAAACACTAACCTATTTACTGTTTTTTTGTGGCTCAGGGCACAGAAGAAGAAAGAGGTCCTCTAATAAGAACATCCTAAACCATTTTCTACAGACTGGACTAACAATGCAAAATAATCAGAACCTGCCCATACTACAAAATACAATGGATGGGTGTATTTGGAGTTAACAGCACGCATGTTATGCACATTCAGTCCTTGGAGTCCGTTCAGATTCATATTTCAGTAACTACCATATTTGCTCGATCATAAGGCGACCCCCCAAAATCTGAATATTAACTTAAGAAAAAGAAAAAGCCTGAATATAAGACGACCCTAAAGGAAAAAAGTTTTACCAGTAAACGTTAATTCACGTAAACTATTTTTTTAAATAAAAGCTATGAGAAAAATATTTGTTTTGTTTTTATTTCCTTGTATTTTCCAACCTGTTATGCACATCTGCCCCCAGGCTTGCCACTCCAATATGGCACTGTGGTCCATGATATGCCTTTCAACCCTCTATATGCCACTGTGCCCCATGGTATGCTTTTTGACCCCCTATGTGCCACTCTGCCTCCAGAAATGCCTTATACCCTTATATCCCATTCTGGCATTTAGGGGGTTAAAAGGCATATTATGGGGCAGAGTGGCATATAGGGAGGTATAAGGCATTTCAGGAGGCAGAGTGCTCTATTAAATGCCCCTTAATGCCACTCTGCCTCCTGAAATGCCTTATACCTCACTATATGCCACTCTGCCCCATAATATGCCTTTTAACCCCCTAAATGCCAGAGTGGCATATAGGTGTATAAGGCATTCCAGAAATGAGACACACACACACACACACCCACCCTTACTTACCGGTGCTTCCAATTTCCTGCTGTATTGCCGGGGCAGCCGGTTGACGTCTCCTTCCGCTGCAGGCGGAAGGAGGTGGAGTTGGCAGCGGGGGTTTGTCTGCGTCCGTCGCACAGACCTTCCCCGGCTGTCAGAGATCAGAGTTCCCCCCCCACCGGTGCGGGGATCTCTGACGGTCAGGGAAGGTCTGCGCGACGGACGCAGACAATCCCCGCTGCTAGCCACACCTCCTTCCGGCTGCAGCGGATCGCGTAGACGTCAACCCGCTGCCCCGGCAGTACAGCAGGAAGCACCGGTAAGTGTTGTGTGTGTGGGGGGGGAGACAGGAGGATCCAGGTCCCCTGCAACGGTGCGGGGGATCTGGATCTTAGTCTCATAATCAGACCTCTATTTGAGGACGAGGGGTGACGGGGCGTGGCTACCCGGCGAGAAAGATGGCAGCTTAATCCGTTTGCTCCGCGCCACCCGCCTTAATATTCGCTTCTTTACCGGAGTAACGCGCTATGGGCCGCACCAAAACGAGGTTCCCCCGGAGCCGGTTATCCCAGCGCCCAGAGGCAGATCCTAGTCCGCCTCGCGGAAGGACTTCTTCGCTACTCCCCAGCTTCTGCAGTCTCAGCAGGGGGAACCCACTATGGCGCAGACTCTCACGGGCCTCGGAGGAACGTGCTCCCCTGCTGCCCTCGGCGAGTTCCTCTGCACCACCCTCACCTGATTGGCGTTGGATGTTCTCCTCGCTGCCTAGTAAGGAGGACTTCAGTCTCCTCGACGCTGAAGTCAAACAGACGGTCCGGGCCAAGGTTGCGGGCTGAAGTTTCCCGCCTCGACGAGCGAGTCTTCGGTGTCGACACCAGGACCAGGGAAGTTGAGCGACAATTGTCGCTCCATTGCCGCTTCTGTTCCCACTACTTGGGAGATCTCTTTTACCACCTTGAAGACCTGGACAACCGGGACGGAGGTCCAACATTAGAGTGCGGGGCCTTCCTGAAGGTGAGCGACCCCAGGACCTAAAACTGATCCTGGATCGGCTTTTCGCATTGGTTCTGGGGTGGCCCGCGGACCCTGAGAGGCTTCCCATGAAGTTTGAGCACGCCCATAGAGCCCTGCGCTCCAGTGGCGGCCCGGGGCATCCACCACGGGACGTCATTTGTTGTTTCCACAGTTGCCCCGCCTTGCCCCCGCTCTTATTATAGAGCATTTCATCTACTTTGAGTCCTGGAATGGGCTCATCGGCCTCAAGATAAGCTGTGGGTGGGGGTCGAGTCTGCTCTGTTGGGTCTGCCTATAGGGGTCTTGCCCTGGTTGTCCATTCCAACTGCTAGGGGCTTGGCTGCTCCGCATCCCTTCATTCATGCGACTCTTGATACCTGGCTGTCGGTTGTTCGGAAGGCCTGTTGTCCACTATACCTTCCTCCTTGACCTCCGTTGGGGACAATCCAGATTTTCCCCCTGGTCTGAGTGCTGCCCCTTTTTCTACCTCTCCCGCGGTCCGGACCGCGACTATCCGCTCCTATGTCTCCTTAGCAGGTCTCCGTTCCCTGGCCCAACTTTCGCCTAACTCTCCCCCCACCCTCTCGGATACCTTCCAATATGGCCAGTTGCGCAGCTTTTATCGTTCGCTGCCCCAGAAGCACAACTTGTCACGCGACCTTCCGCCGTTTGAGTGCCTTTGCGACGCGCCTTCCCTGCCGACTCATGGCATCTCCCGTCTCTACGGACTTCTCATTGAGGCCCTCAACCCTTCGCCCCCAGGCTTTATAGGGAGATGGGAGTCCAAGCTGCAGGTCACTTTCACGCAGGAGCAATGGGACAAGATCTGTCTCTTTAATCGCCACTGCTCTCGGAGCGCTAGGGATCAGAAGATGTCCTATAAACTTTTGGCTCCCTGGTACCGCCCCCCGCCGTCATTTCTATGTATCGGGCAGATGTTCCTAACGTGCTGGAGATGTGGGGCCACCCCGGGCTCCCTGCTCCACTTGTGGTGGCACTGCCCTTCCATCGCCTCTTATTGGAAAGCTATACATTCCCAATTACACCATTTTACTGATGAGATCCTCCCCTTCACCCCGGAATTCTTCCTACTCCGTCACACATCCCACTCCATTAAGTGGTTTCGAAAGTCGGTGCTCCGTCATCTGGTGGCGGCCAAAGCTCTGATCCCCCTACATTGGGGTGACCCCCCCACTCTTAAGGAGTGGATCCTTAGAGTTGAACAGATTTGTGTGCTGGACGAATTATGCCTCTCGGCTGACAAGGGAACAGACCGGTACTTATCTACGTGGTTCTATTGGATTTCCTATGCGCAGGGCCCTCTTGTCCGCCCGCTGCTTGATTGAATTTTATTTTTCCTTCTTTCCTTCCTTTTTTTTCTGCTCTTTCTTTCCTTCTAACCCTCACTTGCTCTCCTCCCTCCCGTCCACCCGAGTCACCCCTCCTTCCCCCTTTCTGCCCTTACCTCCTTTCCACAGCCTGTGTCTCCTGTGCCCTGGTGAGGCACAGGAGACACAGGCCCTTGTCGGGCTGTGCTCCCGCCACACAATTTTTTGTATGACATTGCTATATTACTATCTGTTACTGTATGATTATTTTGCCCCCCCCTTCTTATGTTTCTGTACCCCCCTCTTTCTGAAACTGAAAATACTAATAAAGTCTGATTTACCCTAAACATTAATGTATGTATTTGTAAAATATTTGCTGACATCATTTTATACAAAAGAGATATGAATAACAAAAAATATTATTTCTAAACCTCCTTTATCTTTATAAAAAAAAGACAAGATGTCTGTGGTTTATCTATAGAAAGGAGGAGAAATGTTAACAAGAGGTCATGATCAAAAGCTAGAGGGTCAGAGACTTAGATGTAGTGTGAGGAAGTTTTACTTAACTAAGAGTTATTTGGAACTGCCTTCAGGCGGAGGTAGTAAATGTTTATACAGTAAGGGACTTTAACCATTCATGGAATACACATATGGCTCCTGATGAGAACCACAACTGTCAGTTACCGAGTAATTGTTGCCACATAAAATGTATCTTTTCTTTTATATACTGCTCTATCACTTCACTATAGGACCTAATAACTAAAATATGGCTGCCCTGTGAAGATGATGAGGAAAATGTGACCCGCACAAAATGCTGCTTACATAACACGCTAAAGGATAACTTAACTTGTTTATCCTTCTTTAATTGGAAAATGACAATTAAAAGCAAATAAGGAGTTGATCTACTTGGAAGAAAAATTCACAAACACCGATTATGAGATTATTAATAGACTTTATTATATAATCAATTTTTTTCTATTTAAATCGACCTTAAAGCAGGTCGAGGAGGGGGCCACCTCTGGACTCACAAAGAGTCATTCACCAGCACGCAGTATAGGAAAAACCCCCTCTGTGGAGGAAACCTATGAGGGACCATGGCTGGAAGAATTGCCCTTCCCTCTGGGCATTAAGAGGTTAATCCTATCTTGTGGATGGGGCAAAATTAAATGAAAAAATAAAAGTAAATACATGATCACAAATGTCCATCTGCGGGTTACAATCTTCAGACCTCTGCTGGGATCCCGACACTCTGCGAATCTCTTTGCCGGAGAGCCGACACTCCGCAGATCTCTTTGTCAGGCGGCCAGCAGTTTTGACATGGTTCTTCAGACTACCTTGCTGCTGTAGAAGAGTTGTAGAAAATGTCCATCTGCGGGTTACAATCTTCAGACCTCTGCTGGGATCCCGACACTCTGCGAATCTCTTTGCCGGAGAGCCGACACTCCGCAGATCTCTTTGTCAGGCGGCCAGCAGTTTTGACATGGTTCTTCAGACTACCTTGCTGCTGTAGAAGAGTTGTAGAAAATGTCCATCTGCGGGTTACAATCTTCAGCCCTCTGCTGGGATCCCGACACTCTGCGAATCTCTTTGCCGGAGAGCCGACACTCCGCAGATCTCTTTGTCAGGCGGCCAGCAGTTTTGACATGGTTCTTCAGACTACCTTGCTGCTGTAGAAGAGTTGCCCTTCCCTCTGGGCATTAAGAGGTTAATCCTATCTTGTGGATGGAGCAAAATTAAATGAAAAAATACAAGTAAATGGATGATCACAAATGTCCATCTGCGGGTTGCAATCTTCAGACCTCTGCTGGGATCCCGACACTCTGCAAATCTCCTTGCCGGAGAGCATTAAGAGGTTAATCCTATCTCGTGGATGGAGCAAAATTAAATGAAAAAATAAAAGTAAATAGATGATCACAAATGTCCATCTGCCAGGGGCGTAACTAGAAACTTCAGGGCCCCGGTGCGAGAATCTGTTAAGGGCCCCCCCACCCCCAACGCATCTATCCCTTTCTCACGATCTCCCCTCTCGCTCCCTAACCCCCCTTCTCAGGATCTCCTCTCTCATTCCCTAACCCCCCTTCTCAGGGATCATCCCTTCTCCCCCCCTAACGACATCTCAGGATCTGCTCTCTCATTCCCAACCCCCCTTTCTCAGGATCTCCCCTCTCCTCCCTAACCCCCCTTACTCAGGTATCTCCACTCTCCCTCCCTAACCTCCCTTCTCAGGATCTCCCCTCTCCTTCCCTAACCCCCCTTCTCAGATCTCCCCTCTCCTCCTAACCCCCTTCTCAGAATCTACACCCCCCCTGCTCAGAATCTACCCCCCCCCCGTCACTTACCTTCCACTCCTGTGTTGGAAGCGTGAGGCGTTTGTCTCGGGTGCTGGCGCTTCACTGCTGAGCGCCGGCATATGACGTCATATGACGTGAAGCGCCGGCACCCGAGACAAACGCCTCACGCTTCCAACACAGGAGTTGAAGCGCTGAGGCAGGCGGCGGCCGCCAGCAGAGGGGTCCTGGATTTCTGTTAGTCAGGGGGGCCCAAGAGTTGCCGAGCTCGGCACCCCTTGGGCCCCCCTGACTGGCAGAACTCCAGGGCCCGGTCGCAGTTGCGACCCCGGTAGTTCCGCCACTGCCATCTGCGGGTTGCAATCTTCAGATCTCTGCTGGGAATCTGCGAATCTCTTTGCCGGAGAGCCGACGCTCCGCAGATCTCTTTGTCAGGCGGCCAGCAGTTTTGAGATGGTTCTTCAGAATACCTTGCTGCTGTAGAAGAATTGCTCTTCCCTCTGGGCATTAAGAGGTTAATCCTATCTCGTGGATGGGGTAAAATTAAATGAAAAACTAAAAGTAAATAGATGATCACAAATGTCCATCTGCGGGTTACAATCTTCAGACCTCTGCTGGGATCCCGACACTCTGCGAATCTCTTTGCCGGAGAGCCGACACTCCGCAGATCTCTTTGTCAGGCGGCCAGCAGTGATGAGATGGTTCTTCAGACTACTTTGCTGCTGTAGAAGTTGCTCCAGAGTGATGGCTGCTCTCCTGTGTGGAGATCTGTGCACCTTCTCTTATGACTTCACAGTGGGGGAACAAAATAAAAAAAACTTTATTTACACACACGTTTACACAAAACTTTATAGATTGTATAACGGGAACTGAGTATGGCTGAAAATGGTTGATGTCGGGGGAAAAGTAACCTACAGTCTGCTCAATATGCAAGAGAGAGAACTTTACTACTGATAGGGTTGTAGAAGGTGAAAAAAAAACCTAAAAACTTTAAAAAAAGAACGTGCTCTACTGCCCTAAAAGCCACAATAAAGTGTATAGAGGCAAAAAAAACCCAAACGGTTAATTGTGTAAACTTCTGTGAATATTTAGCTGTCCCCGAGTGCTGTAGGACGTTTGTGATCATTTGTGATATTGCGTCGCCTCCGTGTTCGAAACTTTTATTTTTAACCACTTACCGTCAATTGTGTTATTTGTTTAATTCAACA
The DNA here is from genome assembly GCA_009364415.1 of Spea multiplicata. NCBI lineage: Eukaryota > Metazoa > Chordata > Amphibia > Anura > Pelobatidae > Spea > Spea multiplicata. Next base: position 9,199 of record VKOC01015902.1, read on the forward strand.
ATAAACGTTATAATTCATTCAGGCATCAATATACCGCCAACGCGCATTTTGGCTCACAACTTGCATTGCAGCCTAGCAACCAACCGTAGCAGCAGCGAGGCGCCGGCACGTCTCACTGCGCATGCGCGGAAATGTCAGCGTGACCTCGTTACGTATGCGTGCTCCCCAGACGCAAACGCGCGCGGTTGTTTCGTTCCGGTGATTCGTCTGGAAGTGTGTTTCCGGCCGAATCTCGAGGAGTGACATGGCCTTTAACTTTGGAGCCAGTACGGGGACAGCGACCAACCGGGTGAGATAGCGTTGGAAAGAAGTCGCTGGGCTACCGACTTATTTTGCAGGGGCCTGCGTGAGATAGGAGTTGTAATAGTGAGCTGGGGGTAGTTAGAGGAAATCATTATGAGACGAACGAAAGGTAAATGAGGCTGCTGAGACAATCTGCACCATGGCAAGGGAAGCTGCATTGGCCATTTACGGAACGCAAGCTGTCTAGAGTGATATGAAGTGTCTGTGGTGGAAGTGGGTTGCAGTAATAGAGGGCTGTCGTACTGGCCCTCTATATCGAATGTAATATGGTGTGAGGCAATGAAGTAAAGTATGATGGGGGGCAGATGGATATTTAGAGGTGTGTTAAAGGCATGTTATATAGAAGGACCTAGCTGCTGTAATGGGTGTGGTAGGTGACAGGGAGCAAGCTTTTCTGATTACAGGATGGTTAAATGGCTCAATACCGATGTACAACCCCAAGGGTTTTTTTTTCCCAAACTACCAAAGCTTGGATTGTGTTTTTGTGTTGTGGATGTTGTGTAGCTGCATTGATGTTACGTGTGTGTGGCTTGTGTCGCATGCACTGCCTTAATGTCATAGTGTGACAACCCTTGTTAATAATCAAAGCCCCAGGGAAGAAAAAAAAAAGAAAGAAAACCAGAAATATAGTACTAAGATATATATTCCCTTTACAGTTGTATGGTACTAAAGCCATCAAATTGGTGGCAGCAAAGAGGCAAAAGTAGGGCTTAGAGCTAATGCTATATCCACGCCTGCCTAAAATGTGTCATCTGGGAGTACGTTAGATATCTCTGATAGTAACTGCCATATATCCCAAAATAAATTGAACGTGAATTACGTGTTTTGTGTCGTTCATGGGCAAAGTCACCTTTGGGTAAAGGAAATGCATTCATTTATTCATTCATTGGTCTTCTGATTTTGTATAATTTGTTTTGTGTGCTGTCCGCTAGGTACGACTGGATTCTCGCTGGGCACTTTTACTCCCGAAACAACCACCTCGGGCCTCGGTTTTGGTACGGCCACCACTACTGCGGCAACTGGTTTTGGAGGTAAGGGCAGATAGAGGTAATCAAGATTTAAAGAGTATGTTAACTTTGATTGTGCGCCCTGAAATGTTAATGTGTTGCTTATAGCCATCAAAAGAAATGCTTTATCACTTAGTGATATAGAGTTTTCCTCTGTTTTGTGTAGTTGTTACTGCATAATATGTTGTCTTTCTAGAACCTTTGCATGTGAGAAGCGACTTGAATGATTGATTAAATGACCAACATCATATCCAGAATTTCCAAGTATCTTACTTAAAGTGTTTTCAAACCAACAAGTCTCATTCTTGTGTTTCTTCTTATGTTTAGGTCAGTAGTGAATCAAATCTTCCATCTGTTTAACAGATAAACCCGCTGAATATTTTTTTTTGTGTGCCCATGAGTAGGATAGAATAATGCTACAAGTAACATTATCCTACCCATGAGTACAAAACACTATATGCTACATTGGGACTGTTATCGTAGGGATTGGGTATACGCTTAGTGTTTTCTTAAGATTGCTCTATCCTTGCGTATAGCAGTTAGTTGGTTTTTTTTTTTTGTAAGGGCCAGATTTACTAAGCAGCAGGATTTCTAAAAAGTCCACTCTTGCCTATGTTGTGTTTGTGCAATTAAAGAATATGCTACGTTAACCAGCCATACGTTTTCCTTCTCCAACTTTCGGCCTGTTATCAAGGCTATCTTTTCCTGCGCAGCCACTGTTCCTCCTGCTAGACTTCTATGCTATTTAATTTTCTATGCTGGATCCCTTAACTGAATTCAAATGCCTCTCCGCAGAGTGATTGTGTGGCGTTGTATGATTAGGTATTGCTCATGGGGTTAGGATTATTTATTAAGGGTAGTTTGTGGCCAGTGGCGATTGCTGTTTGCAGTCCCTGGGTCTGTTCTAGCTATATGGTATTAGTCACATGTTTGTCAAACATTTGGTTTAGTGCAGAAGAGCTGTACTTGCACAAAGACAGCCCCCGCACATGTAACTGCTTCCTATAATGCTCCTATTGCTAGCTGTATACCTCAACACGGTGTAGGTGCTCCTCGCTTTTATGCTGCTTTCTTTCTGTGCACTTCTTTTCTTTTCTTCTATGCTCGTTTCTAGCTCTTGCCACCTTTTCTTCATGCTTCAGGATTTGGAGGGCTTGAATCTGCGACCTCCAGTAACAGTGGGTTTAACTTTGGGGGGCTTGGACTAGCCTCTAATCCCGCATTAAATTTTAACATTGGGAATTTCAGTGTTTCTTCTGCTCCCGCAGCACCCTTCCATTTTGGTGGGTGCGGGTAATTAGTTCCTTGTCTTGTGGTAGTTCCAAATCTATCACGTCCACTTAGCTAATGCCGATATGTTTCTGTTTCTTGTTTCCATCTCTACAGAGTGTCCTCATCGATGAGAAATCTGCTGAAAATCTCAATATGATTCTTTTAAAAGCCAGAGTGGTATCCAACATCCCTTCATGATCATGGCATTTTAGCTGGCATTATATTCATTGTATTGGTATGCCGCCAAAACAAATCTAGGGAGGAGGTGAGTGTCATGATTATGTCATTTAGTGGTTTGCGTACTTAGGACACTAGATTACCCAGATTTAGTGTGCTATAGATCAGTTGCTGTTTCTAGATTACCCAGATTTAGTGTGCTATAGGTGCTCGCTGTTTCTTGTTTAGTAGGGCGCAGTGATACACTGATGTCACCTTAGTTATAAATATAAAATACAAATATATTGACTCAGATATTTACCATTTCAAAGTACAATGCGTATTAAAGTAAAAAAAATAAAGCACTTACCGAAGGTAGAAGCTGCAGGCCTGATGATTTTTGCCCCTGATTGGCTGGTTTGAAGCAGCCAATCAATGGCAGGGAAGCGCTTCCGTGATTGGGCACACATGAGCACTGTGGTCTGAATAGACTCCCACAGCTTTTGAAGATGGCTGGATTGTCTCTCAGTCTGACAATGACTATGTTGTTGTGACTCACTAATGGTGGTGATGAAATGGTTAGTGAAGCACCTGTGTTCAAGCAGGGATTATTATGGTGAACTCATTTGGTGCAGGCTTTTCCACCATTGAGCAATCTCCGAATTGTCAGCTCAGGGTGTAATATGAAGTCAGCTGTAGCCTGAGTAACCCTGAGAATCTGTTTGCCCTAAGACTCGGAGTGAAACCCTAAGAGTTCTCAGATATGGTTGTATATGAAATAATGTGGCCATAATATATTTTCCTATTTTCTCCCTACCTTTCTCTCCTCTCCCCTATTCTCTAGCCTCTCTTTTTCTCCTAGTTATTCCGCCCCACTTTCTCTCCTTCCCCTCTCTCTCTTCTTCCACTGTTTCCTCATCACTCCCTCCTCCTCCTCTATATATGTGTCTCTCTCTCCCCTTCTCACCTGCTTGTTCTATCTCTCCCTTCTATCTCCCTTCTTCTCTCTTCTTCTCTCTAATTCATGAAGCATAAATCATTTATGAAGATGTGATAACACTAACCTATTTACTGTTTTTTTGTGGCTCAGGGCACAGAAGAAGAAAGAGGTCCTCTAATAAGAACATCCTAAACCATTTTCTACAGACTGGACTAACAATGCAAAATAATCAGAACCTGCCCATACTACAAAATACAATGGATGGGTGTATTTGGAGTTAACAGCACGCATGTTATGCACATTCAGTCCTTGGAGTCCGTTCAGATTCATATTTCAGTAACTACCGTATTTGCTCGATCATAAGGCGACCCCCCCAAAATCTGAATATTAACTTAAGAAAAAGAAAAAGCCTGAATATAAGACGACCCTAAAGGAAAAAAGTTTTACCAGTAAACGTTAATTCACGTAAACTATTTTTTTTAATAAAAGCTATGAGAAAAATATTTGTTTTGTTTTTATTTCCTTGTATTTTCCAACCTGTTACGCACATCTGCCCCCAGGCTTGCCACTCCAATATGGCACTGTGGTCCATGATATGCCTTTCAACCCTCTATATGCCACTGTGCCCCATGGTATGCTTTTTGACCCCCTATGTGCCACTCTGCCTCCAGAAATGCCTTATACCCTTATATCCCATTCTGGCATTTAGGGGGTTAAAAGGCATATTATGGGGCAGAGTGGCATATAGGGAGGTATAAGGCATTTCAGGAGGCAGAGTGCTCTGTTAAATGCCCCTTAATGCCACTCTGCCTCCTGAAATGCCTTATACCTCACTATATGCCACTCTGCCCCATAATATGCCTTTTAACCCCCTAAATGCCAGAGTGGCATATAGGGGTATAAGGCATTCCAGAAATGAGACACACACACACCCACCCTTACTTACCGGTGCTTCCAATTTCCTGCTGTATTGCCGGGGCAGCCGGTTGACGTCTCCTTCCGCTGCAGGCGGAAGGAGGTGGAGTTGGCAGCGGGGGTTTGTCTGCGTCCGTCGCACAGACCTTCCCC
>VKOC01015903.1:0-17972 GCA_009364415.1 Spea multiplicata
TTGTAATGCTGAGCGCCGGAAGTGGCGTCAATTTCCGGCGCACAGCATTACAAGCCGGCACCGTGGCAGAGCAGGGAGACTCGCCGCAGGACTCTTTAAAGGTAAGTACCGGGGGGGGCGTCGGCGAAGTTTAAACTTCGCCCCAGGCGACGTTAAGTCTTCGGCCGGCCCTGTCTATCTCTGTTCTTTTTGTGCTGAACATAAAAAAACTGGTCATGCCTGATACGATTTGTGACAACTATCAGATTGAGGCATGTTAAGAAAACTTTATAGTGAATTACTGTATTTGCGGGATTATAAAATGACCCCCAAACTTTGGATCTTATTGAAATAAAAAGAAAAGGTCTGAATATAATATAACCCTATGGGGGAAACATGAAACTGTTTAATTATTACAGCACCCAGCAAATAGATTATCTCTGACACTCACTCATATGCGCACTTCCACTCTCCCACTCACATTTATGTAGAGCAGTATGGGGGTGGTAATGTGGGTGGTAATTTAATCCATACTTTATGTGTACAAAATATTGCATACTTATCTACCTATTAGTGACTCAGAGATAAGTAGCACACCTTTGGAAATAACGTGTCCTATGATGCTCAGTCAACCTTAAGGCAGCCTGAGAATCGGGTGATATATAATCCACACACATTTGCCCCTACTTAAACCAGCACCTCTACACATCTTGTAAAGAGCAGCTCAGACGGATATGCAGGACTGCAGAAGAGTGTTCTGCGTTATGGAGCGTACATTTCATGAAGTTTGTACCTTAGTGGCAGGGTCACATGAGCTCACATAACTCACATGACCCATACAATTTAGAGCCTAGCAAGTCTTTGAATGCACCTAAGTGTGCCTTTAATGTGTCCCAGGGCTATAGTAGGCAGAAGTGCTGATTCGGCAGATCAGCAGAAGTACTTTATCGGAGTTTCATCAGCTAAGATCTGAGGTCTGAATAAAAGCTGGCCTTGATTCTAAGATGAGGTTCTTTTTTTAAGATGTTTTTTTTCTGAATATTGAGCCAATATAGTAGTTTCACACTTTGTCTGATCTTAATAATGAGAAGCAAGTGATGATGGGTGTTTGTGATGCTGCAAGCCCTTCCTTACATTTTGGCTCAAACTCATCATTGTTGACTCCACACAAGCTTCTGGTAGGCTGATGCTCAACAGCACTCGCAGGGCATTTACTTCTTTTGGGTAGCAGTCTTTTAATCTTGTAGTGTGTGGCAGCCTGCCGGATACATGCAGCTACATGATGCAAAAGTGTAGGTTGCTGAAGTATAATGTTTGCCCCTGTATTCAGCAAGCAGACTGTTAATCTTAAGGATGTTGTTTCCCATTTTTCCTAGACTCTTATATTATATGGTACTATGGTATACATCTAAAATGAATGCTGTTCTTGTTGAAAACATTAATGTGGTTGTCTTCACTGCTCTGGCTGCAAATCTCTGACATTACAGAAGGGACGTTACCTTTAAGGTCATCTAGTTTAAAGGGACCTCACCCCTATTGCACATCACTTCCATCACACCCATCAGACATCACTCCCATAACACTTTACTCAATCATACCTATCACACATCATAACTCCTTCCCTGTCTTAACTGTTTATTAAAATCTGTACAGCTTTGGATGAATGACGGGACTCTGTTTTCTAGGCAACTGTAGTAATTTAATAAACTTTTAAACACAGCATCGAGGAGGAAAACAACATGTTTCATTTACTTCTCTACAAGATGCAGCACTTATCTAGATATATTTTAAGAGCCCTTTTAAAGTGCCAGAGCATAAGATGCCCATATTGTGTTAGATCAGAATAAACCAGCTCTCCAACTGCTGTTGACCTTCACCTCCCTTGATCCTGTGCCAGTCTTGGCCATCTATATGATATAATCAATGGAGAAAGAACCAGGTGTTTCAGAAAAATTGGTCGGCAACAGAAATTTTGAAACATTATTTTTTTTTAAGAAATACCTGCATACAGATTTTATTTTTATTATATTTAAAAACAACAATTTATGCACCACTTTAAACAGTACATAATATATCAAAATGAGGCAACCAATATATAAGACAAAGAGGGGGACCTTAGACTCCACTGCTTGCCAAGTCAGCCCTGACATTTTTTGTGAATCCTTGATGTTTAATGGATGCATAAAAAAATGAAATTACTACAGAGTATTTGGATGACACCACAGCAGGGGAAACTGCCATTTGGAATACCCTGGATACCTCTCAACATTCCAGCTTGGGAAAGTGAGAGACCTTTCATGCTTCATTATGTTCATGTTCCCATGTTTTAACGTGTAAAGGCAGTTTCATAACGTGATGACAAAACGTAATGACAATTAGGTTCTTTGAGGTTAAAGCTGTCTGGAATTCTGATGCCCTCTAACTGTAAACTGCTTGTCAGTGTCTGAACTGTCTTTGCACCACTGTGTGTACACTTGTCTCTACAGTCCATCTGCATATATTTTTGATTATGTCACTTTTTAAATATCTGCTTCTGCCTCTGTGTGCTATTCATGTCTCTAGCACCATAATTGTCTGTCGGTGGTCTATTCACTAAAGAGAGAGTTCACAGGAGAATTGTGAGTTGTTTTACAGTTCCATGAGCTTCCATGAGCCTCTGGTGCAAGAAGAGTGTGGCTGTCCGTGTATAGTTTATAGTTAAATCAACAAGATTTTCTACATGCAGATTGAATTATGCATTCTGCAGGGCCAGCTCAGACATTCTAGCTGGAAGAACCTGCTGGTGTTGGGCCTTCATAATGAATAATGAAGGCACCTCAACTTCACAAGCAACATGTCCCACAGTGCCACCTTTGCCTTCAAAAAGCTTGTCTGTGTCACAAATTACACCCAAGACAGCTTGTGCCATCTGTTTCCCCAAAACATGTCTGTGTCATTTTTGGCCCCAAGCAACTTGTCACTGCCCCCAAACAGCCTGCCTGTGCCATCTCTGTCCCTAAATAGCATGCCTAGGCCACCTCTGCTGCCTAATAGCCTGTCTGTGCCACCTCTGCCCCTCAACAGCCTGCCTGTGCCACCTCTGCTCCCTAAACAGCCTATCTGTGCCACCTTTGCCCTCTAAACAACTTGCTTGTGCCACATCTGTAATTTAGCAAAAGACATGTAATAAAGAGTAATATATTCAAGTTATGATCCCTGCCACCTAGTGCTGTTGTATGCTTATATCCAAAAAATATTACAGATGGGTAATTATCCTAGTTTTGGAACTGCGTAACTTACCCCATCATTCAGTTCCAGAGAACATAAAAACTGATATGATTAAATATTATTTAATAAAATAATAAATACATTTTAAAATTGGGTATTCAATATACATTTTAAGTAAAAGAGAACTATACAGCCATTACTTTCAGCAAAATAGGTTTACTTTTTACGGCATTGTGTTGCCCTGATTTGTCTTTTTAATGCGATGAAAGTAAATTAGTGGGGCATGCCCAAGGCGTTTCACTGAGAGAGCAGCTTGAATAGGATTTGTGTTGTAATCGTAGACCTTGGCTGTCTGGTGGGAGCAACCTGTGCCAAGTTATTGCCACAGCTGTCAGCGATGAAGTCTGATCAGGACACTTTCTCCTGAATTGTATAACAATGCCTTTCCAGACCTGGCACAGCAAAGTAGTTGTTCCGATCTGCGTAAGCTGTGTGACTTTTTTTGTATCACCACTGACCACAAGCCAGCCGCCTTTGACATAAACCAGATGGAGAAGCAATATAAATTATCCATGTATCACCAAGAGCAAAATCTTTTTTAATTTCTAGTGTTCAGAATTTGGTTACCAAATAAATAATCAGCTATAAATAAGTCATGTTCCTTTTGTACCTTTCCTTGTATTTAATAACACATTGCATACCGTAGGACATACAGTACACAACATCACATTGAGTCCTTTATGTGAAAGCCAAGGTTTTGCAAGGCAAACAAACTGTATGTTAATTTGCAAATGTTAAATAAATCACCCATCTGTATTGTAGAACTTATTTAAAGCAGGCCTACGAAAATGCGACAGATTTGGCAGTTCTGGAAAACAGAAATGTCAGCTTCAGGCTGTTCTGTTAGTGGTCAAAATAGGACTGAAGATCAAGACATATCTGTAGTGTTTATGCGTTAAAGTATATTTTAAAAAGAACAACCAGAAATGTAGTGTTTGCAGTCATCAAGAATTGTTTGTTTTTATTTTGTGTGTACTAATTAGTGTCATAAGCAGATAATTTGCTGTTGAAGAATTGTTGTTATTAAAATTGTGTATAGCCAACTATAGTTTCATTTATAAAGCAAATAAATAGTATTCCTGTATACTTTGGAAGAAGTTTTTGTTCTACTCATAAATAGATATAATCTATGATATGAATAGGTCATGAGAAAAGCCTGCGAGCAGGGACTCCTCTAGGTACCGTATCAGTTTGTTTTAGTCTGTCAGTTCAAGTCTTGTCATATACCCCATACCTCCCAACATTTAAAAATGTGAGAGATGGACACTTTTATTTTTTTTAAATCACGCGGAACTCACCGATACAAGCAATTGCACACTTCGTTTTTGTCAGCAGTCATGCATATTAAAAATAACCAACACATTGAATTCCCATGAGGCTCAGCCAGACATACTACTTCTATGATGCTGGGTGAGCGTCATGGGAAGTGTAGCAACTGTAATGCTGCAGATGCTACCTGTGAAAAAAAATTCCCATGATTCTCAGCCAGCCAGGTGTCCACCATAATGCTGGCTGAGCATTATTGGAAGAGTAGTCGACAGCAGCAGTGATTTTTTAAAAATCTCCCAGGACAGTTACACACACCTGCCCATAAACATACATATACACTGCCTTTACACACATATACACTGCCCTTACATACACCTGCCCATAAACACATGTATACACATAACCTGCCCTTACCACACACAATATGCACACGTTCACTGCCCTTAAACACACATATACACATACACTGCCTTACACACACATGTAACATACACTGCCTTTCACACACATATAACATACACTGCCTTACACACACATACACGTGCCCGTACACACATATATACCATACACTGCCTTACACACACACACACATGTACACTGCCTTAGACCACACACATCATGTCACTGCCCTTAGACACACACAGACCACGCAGCACGTACACTGCCCATACACACACATACATGTACACTGCCCGTACACACCAGCTAACAAATTCCTAAACTGCTCTTACACACACCGGCCCATACACACAAACACATACATACACATACACTGCGCTTACACCCCTTTCTCCCCATCTCTTACCTCTTCCACCATCCTTCAGCCTCCATCTTGTATGCTGCGCCGGCTATGGCAGGGATGACGTCAAATCCCTGTGCTCTGCATTATTTGCCGGCGTGTAGTGATTTGGGAACAGAAAAGCGAGGTCTGAAGTGACAGACCTTGCACTCCATAATGTTGAAACGACTAGAGGGAGATTGTGATCTCCCAGCTAGTCTGCAGGTTGCAGCTGCTGATCGGGCGTCTGTGCGCCCTCCCGCAGCTGCACCTGAGGTGAGTATTGCTCTTGCCTCACCCTTGCTCTGCCCCTGCAAAGAGGGACAGAGGAAGGGATAGGCAGGACAGCGGGACAAAGACCCAAAATCAGGACTGTCTTACGTAAATCGAGACAGTTGGGGGTATGATACCCTGAATATATGTGTTGTAAGAAGCGCTGGATAAATTGTAGGAGCTATATGAATAAAAGATAATAATAATAATAATAGTGAGAAGGGGGTAGAGTTAATCTTTACAAACCACTCCAGAGCAATGGTGATATCAGTCGACACTAACTAAACTGTGATAAGGTTTAACAGACTTTGTAACATATAGTATCTATAGCTAGTGATTCTAGGATGTACACTTGTTTTAGGTCAACATTTGTGGCTGTGGACTATTGTATGTGCTGTGTAGCTTACTCCAAACTATATGCAGTAAGTAAAGGCTTATTCGTAGCTACTATGATAATAGTGTGGTCAAGTCATGATGTGTATGAACTAATATGTAGGTGTGGCGTTCTATAGAGGATCATATGTATTTCCAACATATTTCATCTCACATATGCATAAATTATGTGCATGTACCAAATGAACTATCCCTCTTTTCATTACAGAATACTGCTAGCCCAATAAAAAGGTATTACAAGTTTCTGCAGCATGTTAATTCTGCATAAATCTGCATTATTGGACTAACACAGTTACTCCTAACCACATATCACTCATGAATTCAGGAGTCCACTTGTTTTTATATGTAGAATTTTATCCAGCATTTGGTCTTGAAGTTAAGAGATACACCAGAGAATGCCTTTTCATGTTCCTTCACATGACCTTTTGCAGGATTAATACATTTGATTTATCTCTTATCTGACAATCCATGCATGCCCTTCACGTGCATTGTCTTCCTTACACGCCATATTCATTTTCTGTCACTTGGAAATGAACGTATCTTTTGTTAAAGGTTTTGAAAGCTTCTCAGACAAACATTAATAGGTAGGTGGATATAGCCTGTTTTCTGAATCTGGGTATTCCCTAAACCATGGGGGAGTTCCCAAAAAGATATTTGCAGGAAAACATTCCTCTTCCCTACACATTCACCCCTTGTCAACAATTGACGTACCCGACACGTCACAGATATACATCCCTTTAACAACAATTGACGTGCCTGGCACATTATTGGGTTAAACAAGAGATTAAATGGGGTTAAATCAACGGTTGCTTTCTGTGCTCAGCTGGTGTTGTTGCAAAGCCTTGACATTGAGGCATCCAGCTACACCAAAAATGTAGGGGCCCCATACAATCTCTCCTAGGCATGGTCGTATTTATCATATTCAATTATGACGGTGACCCACGGCTAAATAAAAGTACTTAGGAGGCGATCAACTATCGCCTCCTCGCTCAGCTAGTGTTGCTGAAGTGCCTGTATATAGTAAGGGGGCCCATTTGATTGCTCCTAGGAGTGTTTCAAACTGCCACCTGTTAAACCCTCCAGAGAACTTTGAGCTCCCCCTGCAGGTTGTGCAGCCAATGTGATTACTGAAATCAAATTAAAAAAAAATTGAAAATGTAAAAATAGTTAAAAAGTAATAAGATATAAAAATAAAAATGACCCCACTGATGTCACCATGACATCATAAGGGGAATCATCCAGTTCAAAGAAAACGCACCCCAGATTTGTAAAAAAAAATAAATAAATTTATGATCAAGTGCTAGTTTTCAAAAATATATGGTTTCATTCGGCTAAATTGAACTGACTGGCTTTGTAGACAGCGTTTGGATAATGTTGATAAATGTAAAATAATGCACTTAAGACCAAAAAATCCAAAAGCAGAACATAGCATTGGGGGCACTAGACAATAAAAGGCCCTAAAGGTAAGCAGACAATGCAATAAAGTGTTGAAAGTGTTGAGTTGTTTATCTGGCAGCATTAGTAGCAGCAAGAGAGAGAAGGGGTTTTGACACTTAACAGATTTCTGCTCAGGACTCACCCAGAGTAGTGTGTACGGTTCTGGAGACCCCATCTCCAGAAGGATATGGGCTTATTAGAAAGCTATTCATTTACTAAAATGATGAATGGATTGCAAATTAAAAATGATCATTAAAGACTAAATGATCTCAATGTGTATAGCTTGGAGGAAAGAAGGGAGATGTGATATAAAATACATTTAAAAATTCTTAGTATATGTTAAGTACTGAAGGAAAGTTTCAAAGGAGGGCTGAATGGTTTTTATTTGCCATAATTTTTACCCTTTGTATGGATGAACCATAGGTAGGGCTTTTTATTTTCATCTTTTTTTTTCCATTTCAAACATTACTCACATGCCTTTCCAAAAGTTTATCAAGTCTACCCAGTGGTGGGGGCTGGGTGACATAGATGCCCCCAATGAGGTTTTTTTTCATTGTTTTTAACCCTATATGCCACCAGAGACAGGATGGGGTGTGTGGGTGGTATGGAATGGCCTGTATCATGTAGAATTGATAAGTGGAAAGTTTTGGTGGGTTAGTCTTGTAGCACCATTTAGATGATGTATTCCCTGGCAGAAATGTTATTTTATTTTAAGAGTTGTGGCTAAACCACATTCTTAGTGAATCTATTAACACATTGGTCTCATGATGTTGTTTTACAACACAACAAGCTATTTGGAGCTTTAATTTGTGCTTCATGGTTTCAGTGTTGAATATGAACTTAAATTCAGGAAATCTTTTCTGCAAAGAAAATATAAATAGCACACATAGCAAAAGTAATATTTTCTGTCGCAATATTTGGTACTCAAAGAAAGTCCTAATTATTGAAAAGTGTGAATAGTGTCTATCATGGCTTAGTGTAATGTCATCTAGTTTAGCATTAAATAAAATCTGGTTTTATATTTTGTTACAGTCAACTCTATGTTTCTGCAGACTGTAGATTGCCATGTGATATTTGGGTAAAAAATAAGCTGTTTTGGGCAATACTAAAAAAGCCCTGTTTGTCTCTGTAAAAATATTATTGGTTTCATGATTGGACAGATATATAAATAGGTAATTAGATAGATACCATTGATTTTGCTGTCTTCTTTTTTTACAAAATTATAGCAAAGATGCAGTTTTTAAGGCATTATCACAGAGACCACACTTTAATTTGTCAACTCATTAATTTGACTAAGATGTTTAATATCTGTCATGTTGCTACTACATTTGGCAGATATCATCGTTGTATGTAATGAGTACTGACACATGGTATACCAAATAACTCTTGTGGTTGAAATTCTTGTAATAAACTCATGGTCAAAGTCACTTCCTCCAAATACAATCTAATCTAAATGTCACAATTATTGTTTCCCATATGGTACATGTTGCAAGATTCTTGCAGGCTTTTTAGTCCAAAAGTATAGTAAAATAAAATGAATCTGGAGCTCGAAATATACTATTTGTGTAAACATCAAACATTAGTGCACCTTAACATTAAGTTTTAGTTTCCTTTCCTTACAGCTTGGCAATATAATAAGAAAACTAGGGGGCTATCTGGCAAGATTTATCATTGCAAAACAATAATCTATTGATTATAAAACTTTTATTTCCAAATTCATTGATCAATTGGATTTTATTTGGCTATTTTGTGATATTCACTTAAGATACGCGGGTGGCTGCTACAATAATAATAAACAATGAATACACAAAGCAAAGCATTTAGCGCATACAGAGCGAATACTATTCAAAAACACCTATCTAAGGCATAAATATTGATGACAAGGGGATTTAGGGCCAAAAGACGTAGTGCCCCTCCTAAAGAGGGACAGATAGGAGGAATGGAAATGCTCTGTTTTCTATTGTGAAACAAGCAACCCTTATTCAAATATTAAAAAAACAAAACACTTTTTCCATGGCTGCTTCTTTTGTTTTGATTCTCTCCTAACCTTGTTAGACTTAAGATGTTGCATTTAAAATACAGTTTCAGTGCTTTCAGCTGAAACCTGTTAGGAGCAGATGTGCCAGTGATTTCATGGAAACAGTCCCTAATGGTATATTTTTCCATGAACACACAGCTTTTTTTCCATTGACTGGTGTTTATAATTAGTTTTCAGGAAGTTCTTCAGCCTATCAGGCAACTTGAGGATAGAAGAGGTTAAGGCTACAAATGACAACTGGGTTTATTTCCTTTTATTTTTTTTGACATATACTCATGGAAACAGACTAAACATACTTTGAGGATATATCAATTTATATTTCGTATTTGTTATTTAGTTTAATTTGCCTGTTTGCCCTTTTTTAACTTTGTAATAAATGCAACAGTCTTGAAGTCTTGTCCCCAGACACATTGTTACAGTTTTTTTAATGTTGTGAGAATATGTTCTAGGCATAACATCTTCAAAGGCAGATGTCAGTAAGAAGTCACTGCACAGAAAGCTTAGTTTGCAGTCTGCAGCACTAAGCTGGGATTCCTTGCACTTGCATGGCCCCCAGGCTGGTCCAAAGGTCTTCACAAAGGTCTGATCCAATTAGTTCAGACCGGCCCTTTGTGAAGAATTTTGAACCGACCTGGAGAGGAGGGAACGCATATCGTGGTTAAAGCAAGCCGGAAAGAAAGCTGCAGGTGAGGTAAGGGGGTGAAAGAGGGTGAGGGAGAGCATGAGCGAGAGGGTAAGGGAAGGAAGGAGTATGTATGTATGTATGTATGTATGTATGTATAGGTATATGTGTGGGTGTAAAGGAATGTTTTAGTATAAATGTGTATATATCTGTGTGAGCATAAATATGTATGTGTGAGAGGGAGATTGTGTGTGTTACAGTGTGTGAGTTTGTGTAATTGTGTGTTAGTTTAAGTATTTGTGTGTAAATGTGTTAGCATGAGTGTGTATGTGGAAGGACCCACAGTGGGGTCTGGTGTTGTGAGTCCAATATGCAGAAGGGTTGCAGTAGTAGACATCCAGTACAGGACACAAATATAAGTGTGTGCCGTACCTGCAGGATCCCTCCTTTGGTGTTATCGCTCTAACGCTCTCTCATACTGTTCACTGGAAAAGTCATGGCAAAGAACTCTCAGAGGATCTGAAAAAAAGAATTGTTGCTCTACATAAAGATGGTCTAGGCTATAAGAAGATTGCCAAGACCCTGAAACTGAGTTGCAGCACGGTGGGCAAGACCACACAGCGGTTTCAGGGGACAGGTTCCATTCAGAACAGGCCTCGCCATGATCGACCAAAGAAGTTGAGTGCACGTGCTCAGCGTCATATCCAGAGGCTGTCTTTGATAAATAGACGTATGAGTGCTGCCAGCATTGCTGCAGAGGTTAAAGGGGTGGGGGTCAGCCTTTCAGTGCTCAGACCATACGCCGCACAATGCATCAAATGGATCTGCATGGCTGTCGTCCCAGAAGGAAGCCTCTTCTAAAGATGATGCACAAGAAAGCCCACAAACAGCTTGCTGAAGACCAGCAGACATGGAACCATGTACTGTGGTCAGATGAGACCAAGATAAACTTTGGTTCAGATGGTGTCAAGCGTGTGTGGTGGCAACCAGATGAGGAGTACAAAGACAAGTGTGTCTTGCCTACAGTCAAGCATGGTGGTGGGAGTGTCATGGTCTGGGCCTGCATGTATGCTGCCGGCACTGGGGAACGACCCCAAACACATCTCCAAAACGACCATTGCCTTGCCAAAGAAGCTGAGGGTAAAGGTGATGGATTGGCCAAGCATGTCTCCAGACCTAAACCCTACTGAGCATCTGCGGGGCAAGGTCTTTAACATCCACCAGCTCCGTGATGTCGTCATGGAGGTATGTAAGAGAATTCCAGTGGCAACCTGTGAAGCTCTGGTGAACTCCATGCCCAAAAGGATTACGGCAGTGCTGGGAAATAATGGTGGCCTCACACAATATTGACACTTTGGGCCCAATTTGGACATTTCCACTTAGGGGTGTACTCACTTTTGTTGCCAAGGTTTAGACATTAATGGTTGTGTGTTGAGTTATGTTGAGGGACTGAGTGTACATTGTAGCAGAGTGTCATTTCTTCAGTGTTGCCACATATTAACATGTACACATACAGTATATACATACATACACACAGTACTTACAGCATCCGCCATGTCTCTCTTGTATGATCATTGTGACCTGCAGCTCCCTCACTGAGCAGCAATCTGATCAGGTCCAGTGATGTGCAGCCATCATCCTCCCTCGCTGTCACTGTGTGCCGTAAGTGATGTCATTTCCGGGCATGCAGTGTTATTGAGGGAGGGTGATTGCCAGAAGTTGCAGGAACCGATCAGATCACCACTTTTTGGGACATGTGAGAGTTACAGACTGTGAAACAATTGGTGCAGGCCCCCTCAGATTGTTGGGGCCCTGGAGGAATTGCTCCACGTGCTCTGCCGTTAATCAGCCATGATTGTACACGAACATTTTTTTTCACCATTTTTCTGCCTGCAGCAGCCTTTTTCTTTCCTACATCCATCTTCTTTAGCTCCCCAAGCCTCTCCACAGGGTTAGGGTCACATAACTGTAACAGTGCTTTGAAAGTGGTCCACATGTTTTACCACAGAGTCTTTACTCTAAGTTAATACTGTTTATTAGGCCAATCTTAAAAACCAATGAAAAAATACAATGAAATCAGCTAATGGTTATAAAGGAGGAAGCCCAAGGTAGCTGTAATGGGGAAGCAATATAATAAGTAAGTGGCAATAGAGGAAGCTATTCAACTAGGAAAAAACCATAGCAATTAATGGCTGCACCCTTTATCTTAAAAAAAATGCTGTTTCAGTAAAGCACTGACTGGATGTTTTTGTACAACAAAAATATAGCAACAAGGAAGAAATATGGAGGAGTGCATAAAACAGAGTATTAACGCTTTTGCATCCTGAGGCATTCTATTCTTTATTATCTTTTGTAGATGGTTAAAACCCGGTTCTTCGTACGAAATCCTTAGTAAAGCCAGGTGAAACAAGGACAAATGCAGTGACTGCCTGAGGTTTAGGTTTTCTGTATTTATTAGCATGACACAGATAAAAAGTACTGCTTACTAAACAAATATGATATCCAAGGTTATTATTGCTACAGCAGCTCTCTCAGAAAGTAATAACTCTCAAAAAGGTGAAACCACTTTTTAACACTACAATAAATCAATGCCATAAACCCCTTTTCTTTTGTCCACTTCTGGTGATTTTCATCAGATAAATTTGAACACATAGGTTATATATGAGCTACCGTAGATAATGTGGCTGTACTTCATTCCCACAGTGAAGTTATTATATTACAGATCATGTTGGTCAGACAAGAAATTGTTTTTCTTTAGTTCGGTAACAATAAAATTCCAGAACCAAAGCAAAGAAACATAAAGCATGGGGTAATACTAACAAATTACACAAAAAATGTTTATTTACCGGGAACTTTTTTTCCTGGAAATGATTTAAATCTGTGAATGGCAAGTGAAAACTCCTTGGTGAAGGATGTTCTTATGATATTCCACTTACCTGGGACAAAAAGAAAACACTTTCATCCTCCCATCATTTCCTGCCCGTACCGTAGTCATATGCTGAAAACGTAGGCTTGTGGATCGGTGGGTCACAGAATGTTTGGGACCTATGAATCTCCCTCAGAAAAAAGAACATTATCAAGAGGTTTAAATAATTCAATTTGGGGAAATCTGATGAACTATATGATGCCGATTCTATAGATTTTTATTTATTAAGCACTTTACCGTTTATATTGTAATAACATAATAAGTGTCTTTTTCTGACCTTGCATTAACATGCTGTCTTTCTCTTGAGCCAGATAACTTAAATGCAAAGAGATGAGACGTTCTGAGAGGTAATAACTTTTTGCAGAGTTTTTAGCCAGTGTCCAGTAAGTCCAGTCAAATACGTTGGTAATACAGTGTCCCAATATATAATACCTAAAATATTTAGTGGACTTCTTGTCCAGCACAGATTTACCAAAAAGATATAAATATATATCCAAAGAATGACACAGGACAAATCCAGTTTAAATTCTGTCTAATCTCCTTGTTAGATGTGTCACCCTGGTGGTTGAATGTGGAACTACACGTAAAGCATATAAAAAAGAGGAAGAAATAGCTTGTGGTAGTGGCCGAAAATCTTCAAATCTAGATCCCTATCTGACAGCTCTCCCTCAATAGAAATATTTTTTATTGATAGTAACTAATCAAAATACACACTAAGAAAACACCCTCCTGTCCGTTTTACACTATGGTGGTGGAATGCATATTCTTCATTACAAATTACATATATTTTGTACAGTAGCATTGTTTGGATGGTGAAAAGTCTTCAGGATTCTTTATGTGAAAGTCTATTAATAAACTACCAGTAGGACAAGCAACAATAGTTGAGATAAAGTCTAAGACAGGGTGGGTAAAAAAATATCTTACTCAATGTTCTGTACGCCGTACTGTGAATAAGTTGAAGAACTTGCCTGGAGTCAGGTTGAGAGCTAATTAAAAGCTCTTTTATCTTTCCAGAGCCAGGTTTATACCTTCAGGCCATGTGAGTTATGTGGAGGTGATGTGCTTGCATTGTCCTTGAAAATCTCTGTGTTCTTTGCAGAGAATGGTATTGAAATCTGATACATTTATTTTCCACCTGAAAATATAATGGAAAAAAGGAGCCACTTGTTTCACAATAAACTTACTACAATGACAAAAATTATAACTTTTCAAAATGCAGACTTGATGTCTTGTTTCTCACTATGATGTACGTTTCCCTGATCGATATTGTCTTGTAGATTGATAAGTAATTGATTTATTTACTGCGTGAACAAAATACTTTTCAGAATGCAGATTTGATGTCTTGTTTTGCACTGTGTACATTTTCCTGGTAGTATTGCCATGTAGATTAAGGTTAAGCAATTGTTTTATCTCTGTTTACTTAGGGTATTGGCAGTGAGCTGGCTGTGCGATAAAAATAGGTTTATTCATTAAAGAGGTAGTTTGCAGAAGAGACGGAAATAACCTCGTATCACCAAGTTCTGAGTTGGCCCAGTATACTGCATAGGTAGTATGTGAGATTTCATTAAACTATTCTCACCGGTTAAAATATGCACTATAAAAGGCCAACTCAGCGCCTCTGTAAGAAAAGCTCACTGGCCTTGCCCCTTCTTAATGCGTATATTTTACCAGGGAACTGAAATGTTTAGTACTTCTGTAAACATTCAATCTGAAGCTCTGGCTTCCACTCACCTCTTCTTGACAAGGTAAGGTGAGCCTGGAGTTAACCGTAAACCCATGTCCAGCTTGAACTGATACATCAACTACTAATATTCTTCTATATGAGATGGTTTCCCAGAATTTTGATGGAAATGGCCTCTTTCTTCCACTGTCATCACTGCACTTGGCATGTGCATACCAACAGGAAGGAGGTGCCATTCCCAGCTATATCTAGACATGGGAGAAGTCCAAACGAAACAAGAGGAATGAAGGTTGCAACGGAAAGAAAAAAGAAATAGGAGGGAAACAATGTTTTTCTTATGTAGATGGAGGCTGCCTTCTGACCTAGGGGTTTGCCTTTTGGTCTTTTACTCATGTGCCTAGACACTAGTAACATGGATTAATTGCTCCATTCAGTAATGAGACCCTTGACACCTCGCCAATACTGTTGTAGGATATACTGTAGGTGGCCTCCTGTGTGTTTTTATTATCTCCTAATTAATAAAGTTAGTAAATATTAGTAAACAATTGATTGACTATATTGGCAACCAGCTTTTTATTTAACATTTAATATAGCAATTTGTGTCTAATAAGCCAATGAGTTATGTAAATTATTATAATAGATTTGTCTTACTTGTTTTTATATGGTGACATCAGTTGCATGTTCCGCAGCAGCCACACAGCTGCTGTACTTTGACTGCTCAGCTGAACAATTTAACCTATAACCTACATATTTATGTGGCTGTAATAAAATTAATGTACGGACATGAACAGGTAATCTAAGGTTCTGCCAAAGGAAATGGCCGTTTGTAACATAAAATCAGAAGCTGGCACACTATTTTTGAAGAATAAATAATTACAAGATTACTATAAATCATATTTAGGTAATTTATTAATTGCATGGATGGTTTCTGAACACAAATCTAAAAGAAATTTCTTCCGTGTAACTTAAGTTTGCATTTCTGGAAGTTATCGTTAATGTTTTGCAAACTTTTAAGCAACTTTTATAAATCACAGAAGATGTTCCCAATCAACACTTCGTGGAGTCTGTTCCCCATTATACAGGTTTACAAGATTAGAACAGTAGCTTACTTTGAGTCAAAAATCCTTAAAAGAAAAAACTTTAGACACTAATTTTGGATGGCAAGGCCTGGCTCGTAATCCATGTTCCAGATCATCCCAAAGGTGTTCAGACAACACTTGGTATGGCACTTAGTGATCTTCGGCTGGTGTGCAGCTGTTCAGCCATGTGCCAATGTTGCTTCCAGAGGCAGTTTGTAACTATGTAGTGAGTGATACTACAGGTGACTTTTACCCCAGCAGTCTTTCTCTATGATTGTAATTGGCCTACCACTTTGTGGCTGAGCTGTTGTTACTCCTAGATGCTTCCACTTCACAATCATAGCACCTACAATGGACCAGGGCAGGTCTGGCAGGGCAGAAATTTCACTTGTGGAAAAATTAGCATCCTAAGACATGTCACGTTGAAAGTCACTGAATTCTTCAATGCAACAAATGTTTGTCTATAGAGATGGCTGCCTATGTGCTTGATTTTATACACCTGTAAATCAAGTCCTTGTAATACGTGTTCTTCCCCCTCACCGGTAGGCCTGTGCAGAGATTTCTACTTTCTATTATCTAACAATTTCTGACTGTACTCCAGCCTTCATGGACATATTCTTGAGTTCTAGTTTATGTCTAGCCTACAATAATTACTTACGTTTTTTCATTATTTTTAGTTTTTGTGCCAGTAGCCTAGGGATATTTTGGGTGTTTATCCCTGCAATGGGTTCTTAGCAGCCCTGAGAGCAAGTTTCTTGTCCAACTGGCCACCTGTCCTGACCAATTTCCAAACTGGTAATCTCCAGACAGACTGTCAGCTGTTCATTGCCAATGCTCAGTTCACAGTATAATGAGTTTTTTTTACGGACTAAACCAGGGCAAAAGCTAGGCAAGGCATGACAGCACGACTCATAGCCTGTGTAGAAGGTAAATTGATGTCACATACACCACTTCCACACTCTTGCCTAATGGAATTATATTATTGTCAAGAAAACTAAAAGGTGTAAATAACAATGATAGGTCACAGTCTTTTTTTAACAGTATATCATTAGTTCTCATATTGGATTATTCTGCTATAGTACATACAGCTAAGCAATTCCTTTCCACTTTGTACATGTCAAGTATTAACTAATGTCTGCTCCCTGCCAAGTGTACAAATAAATCAAGCTGTTCTTCATGCTTAAAGTGAGTTTTACAAATAGACTAAATATATATTTCTGTTACAATATATCAATACAAACCATTGCAGGATTATAATTACATATTGTTTTCCAAATTGCATACTTCTACATTGTGACTTAAATAATGATATATGAATAATAATCACAAAGCAGTGATACCTCAGTGTACTGAATAGATCTGAATGTCCAATTAGTAAAATGGTCCCTTAAAGAAGGACAAACATTATATTTTTTTAAATTTATATTTCAAAAATTATTTTTTTTATATATTTCCTTAAAACGATCTACCATTTATCTAGAATTCAATATCCAAGCATGTTGATAAAACAAAGCTTAACTTCACCCCTAAACATCACATATCTTCCTCCACATTATGTGGGTTCTATTTTAGCACAAACATCACCTCTCCTAATCAGAGCATGAATGTGCAATACACTCTCTGGTCACTTTATTAGGTACACCTGTTCAATTGCTTGTTAACACAAATAGCTAATCAGCCAATCACATGGCAGCATCATAATGCATTAACATATGTTGATGTAGTCAAGACAAGTTGCTGAAGTTCAAACTGAGCATCAGAATGTGGAAGAAAGAGGATTTAAGTGACTTTGAACTTGGCATGGTTGTTGGTGCCAAATGTATTTCAGAAACTGCTGATCTGCTGGGATTTTCACGCACAACCATCTCTAGGGTTTACAAAGAATGGTCTGAAAAAGAGAAAATATCCAGCAAGCGGCAGTTGTATGGACGAAAATGCCTTGTTGATGTCAGAGGTCAGAGGAGAATGGCCAGTCTTTTTCAAGATGACAGAAAGGCAACAGTATCTCAAATAACCACTTGTTACAACCAATGTATGCAGAATACCATCTCTGAACACACAACAATTTGAACCTTGAAGCAGATGGGCTACAGCAGCAGAAGACCACACCGGGTGCCCCTCCTGTCAACTAAGAGCAGGAAACTGAGGCTACAATTCGCACAGTCTTGCCAAAATTGGACAATGGAAGACTGGAAGAACATTGCCTGGTCTGATGAGTCTCAATTCCAGC
>VKOC01015905.1:0-12678 GCA_009364415.1 Spea multiplicata
GCGCATGTTCCAGTTTTGCCCTCCATAGCTTCCTCAAAAAATGCATGAACCATGCATGTGAGGCCTTGTTGGAACCGGGGGATGTTGGTGAACAAAATGTGGTTTCTTCCACTGTTGCACATATGCTGTGCAAGAAATAAATGTTAACATTGAAATGTATTTGTTAAAAACGCAATAAAATACATTTTCCGTGAACTTTGGCAGACATCAGTGAAGAAATGGCTAGCTGAAAACTGTCAAAACTACCCTAGTTGAACACCTTGACTTGTCTACTGTTCATAAATATACATTTTTATGGGGTAATTTACACTGGGGGGCTTCCAAAATGTCCCAAATGGGATATGGGCCCAGGAAACCAATTTCTGAAAATTCCAAATTTGAAAACGAAAACGCACATGTTCCTGTTTTGCCCTCATAGCTTCCTCAAAAAATGCATGAACCATGCATGTGAGGCCTTGTTGGAACCGGGGGAAGTTGGTGAACACAATTTGGTGTTTTTTTCTGCAGTTGCACATATTCTATACAAAATATAATATAAAATCTAAAGCAACATTGCAACATATGCAAAAAAAAACAAAAAAATATAAAAATACCTCAAAATTTGGCAGCAATTGGCGATAAAATCCCTGTTTGAAAAGTGTCACAATGACCCTAGTTGTACACCTTGACTTATCTACTGTTCATAAACATATAATTTTGGGGGGATAATCAGTATCTGTGACAACTATTA
The DNA here is from genome assembly GCA_009364415.1 of Spea multiplicata. Taxonomy (NCBI): domain Eukaryota; kingdom Metazoa; phylum Chordata; class Amphibia; order Anura; family Pelobatidae; genus Spea; species Spea multiplicata. The sequence goes on from VKOC01015905.1 coordinate 731, forward strand.
AAGTTATTAGACTATGATGCCAAATTTGAAAAAAAATTACATTTCAAAAACGTGATGCATGCCTTGCAGTATTTGCCCTATACTGGTCAAAATAGATAAAAATCCTGGCCATGTTGGGTGGTTTCCAAATCAGGACAAGTTAATGAATATATTTGGGATAGTTTTTTCCCATTGGTTCAATGTGTGTACAATTTGTATGTATACAAAACTGTAAAAAAAAATGCGTTTTCTTCATTTTTTCCCCACTTTTTCCCGTTTATTTCAAACAAAACAATGTACTACCCAGCTTAATATGGTTTCATATGAAAGCCCTACTTGTGCTGAAAAAAACAATATATGATTTGTGTGGGTGCACTAATTGATAAGAGAGAAATTACAGGTGAAAGAAGACATGGCAAAAACAGCTCCGGTCCTTTAGCGACACGTTAGTATCAAAATCCCGGTCCTGAAGGGGTTAAAGTATTTTGTTTTATTTATATAGCGCCAACCGTTTACACAGCACTTAATACAATACATAAATTCAAGGGATATGACAAGACAAGAATTGACAGACTAAGACAAACACATACATTAGGTGGAGAGAGCCTGCGTGGACATTATACTGTCCCTTTTAAGAAAATGTTTGCACTTTGCTTATGTGGACCATTGCGGAATAGTCCAATTAAACTCTTTAATCTCCAACAGCAATAATCTGCAGAGACACTATATCTGTAAAAGTATGTGTACACCACTCCTAATTATTGAGTTTAGGATTTTTAGCCATACTACACACTGCTAACAGCTGTAAAATCAATCTCAATAGAAAAACATTAGCAGCAGCAGGGGTTGTAAGGAAGAATTCAGTGGCTTTAATGTGGCACTGTCATAGGATGCCACCTTCCCCACAAGTCAATTCAGGAAACATCTGCCCCCGGTCACTAAAGTGCGATTATCGTGAAGTGGAAGCATCTAGGATTAACAACTGTTTAGCCACCAAGTGGTAGACCACGCACACTCACAGAGCAGGACTGTTGAGCACTGAAGTGTGTAGCGCTTAAATTCTGTAGCATCACTATCTACAGAGTTCCAAACGGTCTGTCGAAGCAACATCAGCACAAGCACGAGGGGCTTCATGAAACTTTCCATGGCTGAGCAGTGGAGGATTGCTAATTTTCTGGGTTTGAGCTAGGCCCTTTAGTTCTAGTGAAGGATAATGTGAATACTATAGAATACAAATGCATTTTAGACAATTGTGCTCCTGCGATCAGAGCATGGTACATAAAGACATGGTTTGACATGTTTGGTGTGGCCTGCACGGATCTCTGAACACTTTTTCAGATGAATTGGAAAGCTGATTGCAGGCCAGGCCTTCTCATCCAAAATTAGTGCCTGACCTCACAAATGCTGTTATGGCTGAAAGGACACACTCTATATTAATGCCCATGATTTTGGAACGGGTTGTCTAACAAACTTATACAGATGTGATGGTTAAGTGTCCACACTTTTGGTCATATAGTGTAAATTAGAAATGCCACTGCACAGTGGTTTTTAATAGTGTTATATATATATATAACATAAGATACATAAGATACACTGAGACTACCCAACTATCTCTATATCCAATAGTTGACTGTAATGCATTGGTGCCACTGATATCTCCTGCACTGCTATTCTTGCTGAGAACTGACCTAAATTATAGCTTTTATCGAATTCCACAGGTTTTCTGCTGTAGCTGTATAGGTACGCAAGTGGTTATTCTTTAATGAATTCAGATGAGTACCTTAGATTACGCAGATTGTTTACTCCAATGAAAACTGGAATCTGTGATTTACTTAAGAAAGTTTTTGACGATTTGGGCTTTTCACAAATGCCCACCATGGATGTTTTTAATATTCAGAAAGTGCCTATCTCCCAAATTCCACTCTTTAGGAGGGACAGTCTCTGTTAGGAACAAATGCATTTGGATCCGACTTTCCTTCCCTAATGTCCACTTTTGTAGAAGTGCAACAGTTTGCTCGGTGTGAGTTTATCACAGGGTGCTTCAGCCCTAAAAAAATGCTTTTCATACACCGCAAGAAGGTGTAATAATAACTTGATTATGTAGGTTGATATTAACAGATCACAAATTAAAATGTCTTAGTAAAGCCCTACCCCCTGATCACACCTATACCCATGGGGGAGGACTAACAACCATAAACCCAGGGGGTAAGTAAAGCCAAGTGGCCAAGTAATAAAACATCCCTAAACATGTTTTCAGACAATCTGCTATTCCACTCCAGTCTAAACCAAATTTATAGAATGAGACTGCGAAGAAAACATACAAGGACAGAGAAAATTGTTGTGATGCACCCTGGTGGCTGCATGTGAAAATGCAAGTAAAACACACAAAAAGGCTGCAGGTAGTACCGCAGCTTTTTCATGTGTACTCCATCCCCTAAAATAGAAGTGGCCAACTAGTTGTTTGAAACATTGGGAGTGATCATAAGAGTAGTTTCATTGGAAGGCGCAGGGGACAAGGGGCCTTATACTTAGTGTTTCCTCTGACTATTCCTCTCGTGATAGAGATGAGTTTAGAATTTAGTTGTTTCACATGAGAGATATTAGCTGATATATACTAAACGTGTTGTGGTCCCCAGCAACCTGCATATATCGTCTACCTTATGTGCCCTCTACCCAAGTATTACCTAAGAACAGGTCTCTGCTAGTCTTCAGCAAAAATACACATTCCAAACATAGTTGTAGTAGTATTTTTTCACTCGACAAAGCCTTCCAGGCAGTTTATATGAGGCGGTATGATGTCTACAGGAATCTTGAACCCATCCTGGGTCACATATAGTATTCTTTATGTAAACCTCTTTTACAATATTGTTTACAAGCAATATATACCCATTTTTCAGACTCCTTCCCAAGCTATGCACGTCTCTTTGTATTTTATATTCTGTTACATGTTCTGTGTGGGAAGGTGGCTAACTGGCAGTAGCAGCAAAGAAAGAACAAGAGGGTTGCAGAGAAAATGGCATGGAAACTATAAGAATTGATACAAGACACTTGACAATATTTGCCAAGCATCATTGATAATGACTGTTTACGTTTGGCAATAAGGGGAGAAGCGTTATTGCAACGCAACCTCGGGCATTTCTGGGGGGGAAAGCAATGTTTGGTAAAATTGTCTTACCAAAAAATTAGTTTTGTTTCACTGCAACCTGCTTTTTGTTCCTTTTAATATAAGAGTATTCTGCATCATCACAATGCTACTAGAATTCTGCCTGGATACTTAAAAGCCCAGTCATGTATTATTATTGTTGTGTAACCCCCCCCCTACATTTCTATTACTAGACAAAAATCTTTCACTTCCCAAGTCTGTTCAGTTGTCTAATTAAAAGGACACTCTAGATGTCGTATGCACATTTTAGTAGCTGTCCCCTTTATTTTTATTATTGTTTTCTCATTCTTATAACTTCTTGGAAGGAAAGACCCCATATGCATTTGCATCATTCTCTGTACCACAGTATCTTGGCTGTGCCACTGTGCATTGTTCAAAATGTCTTGGTACCCTTTTGCAAACTAAGGCATTTTGGACAATGCTATGCTTCCAAGTTTTTGGGAACAGTTTGAGGAAGGTCCTTTTCTATTCCAGCATGACTGTACCCCAGTGCACAAAGCAAGGTCTATAAAGACATGGTTGGAAGTTTGGTGTGGAAGAACTTGACCGGCTCGCACAGAGCTTTGACCTCAACCTCATCGAACACCTTTGGGATGAACTGGAACAGAGGTTGCAAGTCAGGCCTTCTCGTCCAACATCTTTGCCTGACCTGACAAATGCTCTACTGGATGAATGGGCAGAAATTCCCACAGCTACTCTCCAAAATCTTGTGGAAAGCCTTCCCAGAAGAGTGAGAAAGGGGAGGGGGCAACTACATATTAATGTCTTTGTATTTGATGTGAGATCATAAAAGTCCCTGTTGGTGTAATGGTCTGGTGTCCTAATACGTTTGTCCATATAGTGTATGGTGACCCGCACGGACAATGAAGCACACAAGATTCCCCTCAACGGCCGTTCCAGTAAAATAATGAAACCAAAAACGGTACCATTCTAATAAATTTCCTTGCTGTGAGTATCAATCTTGATTTAAATTATAATTCCTCGATTGTGCTCATTTTCGGCATAGCCCCACCATGCTGTGCTTTACACTCTGGCAGGGACCCAGCGGTTCTAAAAGCTGCGAAGTATAAAAAAAATACACTTCCTAAAGTGGCTCTGTTTGCAGGCTGATGGGCTGTGCTTTATTCCTTGGCCCCATGTCATAACAAGAAGTAAATAAAGCAAAGGTCATCCTATCCAGAAGTGTAAGTTAGCGTACTTTATTTGGGTTTAGATGTTGCCCCTATTCTTTGTTTTAATTTCAGTCATTTTGACTATTAATAATAACATTGATGTCATATTTACAAAGTTTAAGTAACCTACTGTTACACTCCAACTGGCATTGTTTTGCTACAATCCTAATTTAGTCTTTAACACTGTACCAAGTTTTATTCACCATATTGTCGTGAGTGACCGGTACCAACATTCCAAAGTTAATTGCTTACATTGTACATACTTATGTGTGAAAAGAACAATAATGCGTTCTTCAGTGAGAGTTTTCGCACGTCAGCGAGAAACACCTCTCCAGAACTTGCTTCATTGTCCGTGTGGGTCAACATACACTATATGGACAAACGTATTGGGACACCAGACCATTACACCAACAGGGACTTTCAGATACATGGAAAAAGAATAGAACTTATTGGATAACAATGGAATGCATATACTACAGCCAGATTCCTCACACCCTTCGATCAATGACCAGGGGATTTATGAGGACTCTTCATCTTTTCAAAAATCTCAATGGCCCTGAGCCTCACGCCATTTGAACGTGGCTGAACCTTTTGGAACAGTTCTGAAAGATGCAGGCGAGAGTCAGATAGAGATGGCAGATATTCATGAGAAACTTTGCTTGGACTTATCCAAGAAGTATTGAAAGACATGGAATTTGACACTAACTTGTTTGAGAATCTGTCAACGTCTTATTAAAACAGACTAAAGGCTGTGAGGGAGGCCCGGGGAGGACATACGGACTTCTGTTGGACTTCTTACTGTACATACATTGCATTTTACTGTAAGCTACCAGCAGATGATTCTTATTTGTTTTACAGAGCACCATCACATTCCATAGCGCTGTACAAATGGTTATTTTTCCATCCCATAAATTAAAGACAGTACCATTGCAGAGAAGGGAAAGTCCTTGCAAAGGGGGTATCTTTAGGGGCTGTAGGATCTAAATTTTAAAATGCAAATAAGTTTCTTGTAAAAAAAAAATATGACGCTTGATCACGTTAAATGAATAAACAATAAATCTACGGAAGGACCGCTTTCCTTGGCACTGGGTTAGCTATCCCGTACCAAAAAGTGTGATTTATTCTTAGTATCCGTACCGCATGTGCTCTGTTATACTTTTAGGGAGTCAATGGCGCTGATTGATATAGGAGCCTTACATCCATTGCTGCGTTAGGACATGCATGCGGTTAGTTTTTGGGGCACTTTTTCCAGACTTGGTTATATGTTTAGTTATTTTTGGACTGCTAACTGTAACCGTCCAGCGCGGTATACGTTTACGTACAGTATACAGTGTCCCGTTCGGTGCATGTATAAACAAACACGCAGCTTTCACGTCACCGGACCCGGCCTTTCCGGTCACGAAAGGTACCGTGGGAAGTGTAGTTCTCATTCACTGTGTTGCCGAGTCACTTCCGGAACGAATGGTAAACAGAAGGAAGGGGTAAACAGTGAGGTGTGTATTTTCGCTCTGTAAAGTCATCCCGTTGGCTTCCACGTTCGCGGTTGTTTGGTGTGCTTTTTTTGTGTGCATTAGTCTAATAGTTCTGTGAGCCATCTCTAACTGTAATGGCGGGTGTAGCCTGTGAGCTGAACGTTAGTACCATTAGTACCATTAGTACCATTAGTACCATTAGTACCATTAGTACCATTAGTACCATTAGTGTCTGTAAACGCTGTGTCCCCATGTAGGGCCCATGAGTCCTGTACCTTCACAAGGCAGCCATTATCACATTGTCAGTGCTGTGCCTCCTTGTCAAAGGGTACTCCTGTTAGCACTTTGCAGTGTTGTTGAAGTGCCCATCAGCGCCGTCCCAGGGTTTTCGCAGGGCTGATAACACTGGGTCACTGTGTCTTTAGCATGGTGTCGTGGTTGTCGTTGAGCCCATTAGCGCTGTGCTTTGGTTTTCCTAGGGCCTGTCCGCACGTGCCCCAGTTGTCCCAGGCCGGCGCTGTGGCCCCTTTTGCAACACAACTGTTTGTGTTAACTTGTTAGCGCTGTGCTGTGTTGCATCTAAATTGTCTGGTGTTGTGCAGCGAAGCCTGGCTGTTGATACGCGTATCCAGGTTTTACACATTATATATATTCAATATCTATAATAGCAAATTAAGTGTACAGCTGTTTACGGAACAGTTATATAATAATGCATACATAGACATCTTAAACCCGGAAGCCTCTACTGTACTGTGACTGTTTAGCCTCTCATGTTATGGCCTTGTGCGACATTATTTGAGATGTTGTCTTCATGTCTGACCCTTGTGCCCTATTTTTTCCTCAGAAGTCACAAGGTCAGAGCTTGTTTCATGATGTCTGAGCTTCACATCTGCGTTCAGCTGGCAGACCAACCTCTGTCCCCCAAATCCATTGTGCATCTTCCACGACAGACCTCCACTGCTGGGCATACCGTATCAGCGGTTAAACAACTCATTACTGCCACGATGCCGGAGGCACTTCCCGACCCAGAGCTAATTGGTGAGAGCTGTCTTTTGCTGCACCTACTTTCAAGATGCAGATATTATCTAAAATCTCCAAATATCTATTGTCTAAAAGTCTCTAATAACTGAATTCTTTTATAGGTTATTAGTTGTGTTATTGGTCTACCCAAACGGTGCATTTTTTTTAAAAATCATGTGTTCCTTTCCTTAATGTTACTTTGCTAGTCCAACATTACCGATAGATTATTAGTTTAGTTTAGTTTATAGATAACGCCTTTCTTTGTATTGCCTCTGCGTAACCATCTATGGCTTTTTCTTTTAAATATTTGGCACAGATCTCATCCACTGTGGACGACGTCTCAAAGATGACCAGACATTAGAATTTTATGGTGTCCAGTCAGGAAGCACGGTACATATACTGCGTAGAGCGTGGCCAGAACCCCCACCCAGACCTGGTAAGTAGTCAAGAAAAAACTTGAAGGGTGGCAAGATGTAATGGCAGGGCTTCGTTTACACAAAACACTCCCCTATGACAAATAGCCTTCAATCCTGCAGAGAAGCTTCCAGGGTCAGCAATTTGACTATTTTGCCAGCATAGCGGGAAAAACTGATTTTATTATTAATATATGTACTAATGCAACAAGCTGGTTGCAGAATATTAATCTGCAGTCTAGCAGGCCCACAAGTAACCCTCTTACACATGTAAAGCACATTTTAGAAAGGTCATGATGTTGGATAGAAATCAACACAGGGAAATGCAGCTTCTGCTAATGAAAGCCACATGTTCATTTGGCTTATAATGGTTTATTAATAATGCAGCAAAAAAACAATGGATGCTATCCTTCACCAGACTGAAGTGATATACCGTGTGCAGTTTGGAAACTTGTATTGATTCCATCTGGTCTGCTTGCTGTGTATATGGCACTGCGAAAGCATCTGTGGGCAGAGGACGAATATACTAGCAGCTACATTCTAAATGGAGGTTTAGTTCTCCAAAGTTAAATCTTACTTCTTGGACAATGATTAATATTAGTAGAACAATCATGACCTGCGGTTTTCCTATGCTTGCGGCTGAATCGTTTTTTTACATTTTTATGGTTTATGTTTACTGTACCAACACAATTTACGTTTTTTTTTCCCCAGAGACATACTTTGGTTTGTTACCATTTATATGTATAGCCCTAAGTATTAGTAATATGTTAAGAAGAAGTTTTTCAGTTTTATTAGGACCATCTGGGACCTCTTTTTCATCATTCTTAACATGTTTTATTATGTTAAAATGAATCATCATCTGTTTCCTGTACCAGACTGTGTGAAAAAGGAGGCTCTGGTGTTAAGCTGGTAGTTGGTGCTTTGTGGTCATAATACTATGGGTTAAAGTTGTTAAGTGGTTAAAGAAACAAAAATACTTGCCTAACAAATATCAGACTTTAGTGGGACGGGGCTTATTACCTGGGCATTTATTTACATTTTCAGTAGAAGTTTTAATATTTGAAGCCCTAGACAGCAAGTTAAGCTGTCAGATCTTCAGGGGTTGCAGGAAAGTTACAGTTTCAAGTTCTTCACTTTAATGTACAGTGTGAAAGCCTAACCAGGCTGTTCTTCTGCAAGATAGTTAATATTGTGGGAAAATACATTTCTGATCTAAATATAAGCAGGCATTGCTTGCCCATCTACATTTCTATAGTTGGATTTCTGCCATTGCAGTTGTAGCACATCTTTGCTCACGCATGCTAATAAAAGCACTTATACTTTGTGATGTAGATATGTTTTTATCTCTTCATTGCACAGCTTGAATGTAGTATATCTCATAAGATCCTAATTCAACATTTCTTCTTTCCATCCCCTACTAGAGCCAGTAGACAAAGTTGCAGCCGGTCGTGAGTTCCGTGCTCTACACACAGCTCTACACACTAGTTCTGCCTACCGTGACGCGGTGAGTATCCCCACCTAGCTTGTATGTATATATTCATGCATTCATGTATGTATGAGTAGTGAAAAACATCCTTCTAAATATCAAAGAGTTTGTAACAAAGGTTGATAGGTTTGTGTTTCATTTAGGAACCTTGATTTTCTTAAGCGCTTGGAGAGATGAATTCTAAACTTCAGGGTAGTGCCAAATTTAGAATAAAATATTGGCGTAAAAATAGGTTTGTGAGGATCTGCTTACTCTGGGTTAGTGTTTTAGTACATCATATAGACACTTTTGATGATACTAGGTCATCTGATTTCTGGCAAGTAATTGTAAGTCTGAAAGTGTGGACTGATTTTAAATAAGGGAGGATACAGTGATGAAAATTTTGCTGGTTCAGGCTACAGAAAGCTAATCGGTCACAATTTTCACTTGGGCATGATGAATGAACGCATACTAGCTGTAGTCACAAGGTGGCAGTGTAAGACTAACTGTAGAGCGAGGGCATTAGGAATATATGACCAGGAAGTCTTTTCATAAGCACTCTTCAGATTACTTCATCTTTTCTAAATACATAATTGTCTCAATTTCTGTTTTTTGGCATTGATCGCGCTGTTCTCACATTGCCTCTCATCTTTGCGCATGTTACTCTTTTTTTTCTTATTGCATAGGTGTTCAAGCTGCTTGGGAGCCGGGAGTCCTTGGAACAGATAGTTGTGGCCACCCCAGGCCTCAGCTCTGACCCTGTGGCTATGGGTAAGTTAAACCATTAACAATAGTTGGAATGACAAATCACGAGCCGTTCAGATTATCAGAACAGAACAGTAGTGTAGATTCACTGGTGACGAAAGGGAAAGAAATCATAGTGGTCAAATGCTTGAGTTAATGACACAGTTGAAGTAGATTGAGAAGAATGTGATTTGAATCTAAACCCTCTGTCCTCCCCAGGTGTTCTGCAAGATAAAGATCTGTTTACAGTTTTCACTGACCCCAGTATGCTGGACACGTGAGTACACCATCGCAATGGATTTGTCACATACACTTCCTCCTAACCAATGGAAAACAAGTATATTTTTCTAATAAGGACATTTGAAACCGATGTCTTTTTTTTTTTTCTTTTTGTCAGGTTAGTGGCTTCTCATCCTGCTCTGGTTAATGCAATTATATTGATTCTACATTCAGTGAGTGGCTCCTCTGCTTTGCCACCAACAGATGGTGCAGCTCACACAGTCCCCCCTGCCACCCTGCACATGCCAGGTGAGACCCATGAAACAATACTTCGGTGGTAACACAATGCTTCCTCATCAGTCTAATTCTCACAATATAATGGCTCCTTATCGTTTACTGTTCTCTTTTTTTTTTTCTTAGGTGGCTTCCTGTTTGATGGACTCTCTGATGACGATGAAGATTTTCCTCAGGTAAGATGAGGCAAAAAAAAATGTGCATATTCACTTTAGTCCAATTTTAATCCTCTCTCGTGTCCCCCCTACATCTGATAGAAATACTTCAAGAAGGTCTTGAAAGCTTATGTGACTCTACCTCTTACCCTTTAGCAAATCAAGAGTATCACTGACTTCTACAGTTTCATTGGTCCACATAATTTGTTTAGCATTATACATTTAGTATCCGTTCCTGATACTAGTGCCAAAGCTATTTGTTCGCTTCAGCGAATCCCTGTTTTGTAAAGTATTTCCTATTCACTGTGGTGACAAATCAAATGGAAATACGGTTTTGGAATTTGTTGGAATTGCCTCTTATCTTGAATACGCAGTAATGTTTTTGGCATAAAATACATTTATGAAGAGGGGGTCTCCAAATTCAATGGGTAATTACAAAATACATAAGGTCACTGCAAAGATCTTCCTGGATATTTATTTTTAATGTGTAGATGTTTACAGCTGAAAGGGGTGATTATTTAGGGGTAGAGGACAGTCGAATCCGTATTCACCTCAGGAAATGTTTTTCAGTAAGGGCAAGTAACATGTAGAGTTCACTGCCAAATTAATCTCAATAGGCAAATAGAGTTAATATTGTTTAAAGACTGGTTTAATATGTTTCTGCCTAATGCAGGCATTCTGGATTATAATAATTTGTAGGGACACTGCTTCCTAGGGATACTCTAGCTGCTGCTTTGCCTCTTTTAGGATAAAAAAATATTATTTTTTTGGCTGGTTTTGTATTTACTGAACATGCTTGTATTTGATAGACTTTTGTTTGTTGGATCTGAGTAGCCATATTACTATTATTTCATTACTTGCAAAATTAAAGAGTATGTTTGCTGTACTCAGGAAATAACTAACTAGAGTTTCTAGAATTGCTTTAATTGCACTTTAATCTGGATCTTTTTTTGATGTTTATGCTGCACCATATTCTGTTTCAGGCCTCCCGATCTGGCCCCTCCAGTAGCACTTCTGGGACTCGCCCAGCTTCTCTTGGCTATACTGGTGCAGCAGGTCCTCGTCCCATCACACAGAGTGAGCTGGCCACTGCACTTGCGCTTGCAAGTACCCCTGAGAGTAGCTCTCACACTCCCACTCCCGGAACGCAGGTCAGAGAAATATGTCCAAGTACAGATAACTTTCCGTTGAATACATGCATCTATTTTTTTACTTGCAAAATCTGACTGTAGTGTCTTATCAGATCAATAAACATTAATCTTGCCTTTTTAAACTAAAACCGTATAACAGTAGATATTTCTTCTACAGGGTCACTCATCTGGAACATCCCCAATGTCATCCAGCGTCCAGTCAGGGACACCAATCACCAATGATTTGTTCAGTCAAGCCCTCCAGCATGCACTACAAGCATCAAGCCAAACATCACTGCAGGTGAGTACTAGTTGTCTGTGGCTTGGCAGGTGTCTTACCACAGGTGGGGCAGTCTCCCTGATGGTGACATTGCTTGAGTCTTAGTCTTGGATAATTTAAACCAACTTGTTAGGTTTATATATTTGTAGCTGCAATATAAGATGTTCAACCACAGGATTGGATCAACTATAGTATATTCTCTGTTTTAGCAACAATAATATATATTACTATAAGTTACATTTTATTTGACGTTATCGACTTCTAATGTCCCACTCACATACCAATTATGTGCACTGGTATACGTTGCCATTCCCACTTACAGTGTAATGGAGTGCTCAGCGTTAATGAATGAATATCTCTGCATTACAGCAGATAACCTATTTGTATACTTTTTCATTATTAGAATTTTGAATCCAATATCTTTCTTAATTCTCTGTTAGAC